>JARHVA010010316.1:105000-187149 GCA_037957365.1 Torreya grandis | reverse complement strand
TGACTGTCGATAGTCTCCTTAACCATCAACAGTCTCCTTGGGGCTTTTTATACCCTTAGGTTGATCATTACTCATCAGGTCAACTACTGATGGTCACTATTAGTGACCATCAATGACAAGCCTTAATGCCCCTAACTTCCTTTATAACACCCTACTCTATCTTGAAACTCCCTTCCCACCTTTTTTCATTCCCTCTACACCCATACATACCCATTACCACTCTCAATCTCCACCCACCTTCCCCTACACTATCATACACTCTCAAAACCCTAATGCATCTTCTACTAGCACAGTCTAATACTAACATGCAATCACATCCTATTTTTATAATTTACAATCCATATCAATTTAAAAAAACAAACAAACCCTACCTCACTCTATGAATGGTGGAAACCTCTTAGTCCATGCCCAACCCCTTGCCCATGAGCATCTCCAATGTCCATCTCAACCCCACCATCACTCTCACACACCACACTCCTCTCGACAACTCACCACACTTCCACACACTCACGTGAACTCTCTATACCAATGATTAAATTGGATAATGCACAAAGTTTTCAATGTCAAAAATGAGGACAAAATGGACCTAGTTGACCTTTTTACCATGGTTTTAGGGGTTTCTACCCAACCATCAATGGTTTCCTAGCCATCACTAATTGACCCTAACCATCACTAGTCACACCCACACATAACCATCATCGGTTGCCTAACTATCACCAATTACCTAACCATCACCAGTGTCCTCTAACCATCATTGATTGGGGTCCAACCTCATTTCACCCCCCTTTTTGCCTCTTTTTTCCCCTAACCTAAAAACACATTCAACAACAGTAACCCATTCCTTACCACACCTTAACCTATTTGAGAGTTACCCTTTCCCTCAACCTAACAATAACTACATTTGGCCTAAAGTCCATAATTATATCTATTGTCCATGGGACTATGTAGGTAAAATCCTCTTGCCTAGTGTATCAAGAGTTAGCTTGGTCACTCCATACCCAACCAACTAACCTGCCCATTTACACACATCCACCTCAACGTTAACACCTTTTTGGAACCCACCTATTCACATGTTTTGTGACAACCCTACTTTGGTCTTTTTGACCACACCATCTAATTTTACCATGTTAAAAATTTGAATTTTCACCACCTTATGTATAACCCAACCATTTTATGTTTTATTGGGAGCACTTCCTATAGTAGATACCTAAGTACACACCAACCCTATCTAGGAAATTTGATATGACTAACCCAATCAGTTATCACCAACATTGGAGACTAGTTACCTTATCATTTATCCTAAAACCTAAACTTATTTTTACCAACAATGATAACTTTAGTCTTTGTATAATCTTGATAATTGCATTTAGTCACATTTTGTGCACATTTTTGCATTTGAAATGACCACCCCTTCGTCACCCACCTCATGACTCATCATTACTATCTATCAAACCATGAACCAGTCTTGGTTTTACCTCATGGACTCCCAGTTTGAGGGAAAAAACTCATACATAATACCTCCTCCCTCCCACACTTGGGGTAACTAGACCTAGACATTGAACAACTACCTATTTTTTATAAAACTTACTTAAAGCTACACAATAAAAAGGGGCAAAATGTAGACACCTAAAAACTGCACAATAATAATTTTTGATGTCATCTTGACATATAGACCCTTGATCAACTCTATGGACCACCTAGTATAATAACACTTTTTTATAGATTCATTATGTCAAAAACTCTTTAAACACATCACTAATTCAAGACCTTTTCACCCATTTACTTGTGACCCCTCGACCATTGCCAGTTAGGGTAACCATCAATGGTTGGCCCTAACTATTGATAGTTGGGGTCATAAAATTTTCCTTAAGATTTAAAAGTACTTCTAGCTTTGTTTTAGGACAACATAATCCAAAATGGAAACTTTTTTTAACACAATATTTTAAAGATAAATAAAAATAAGCATCTTTATCCTCACCTAACTTAACAAATTTCTCTCTCCTTACCAATTTTATGCTATAAAGGTAAAGCTCTTGGAGGATTTGAGGATGGAAAAGTTATATCTAGGTTCTTTTATTTTCTTTGTGTAGGCATCCAAGACTATGAAGCTCTGTTCACATGACTTTCAAAGGCTGGAGTATTATTTTTAGACACCTAAAACTAGCTACCAATAACCTCCAATCAGGATTTTGGCTAATTTCCATCTAACATGAACAATTTGGCCTAATAACACTAAAACATGTTAAATGATATGAAAATGACATATTCAAATGTTGATTTTGGATACAATATCCATAAATGGGGTAATGTAATTTATGGGCCAGCTAACTTTGATCAATTCATTTCAAGTCAAAATGCCAAATTTGCACCTATGTGCTTTGGACTGCTCTTTCCTATCAAATATTTTGCACAAGACTTGTGCATTTGTTATTTATTTTTGGAAACATTATAAATGGGAATACAAATCCAATATATCTAATAGTGACTTTGATTTATAATTCAATCAAATTTAGGACCAATAATAAGGCATTCTAATTAATTTGGGTAATTTGTGCACAATGTGCCTAATCATGTTTAAGAGCTAATTAACCCAAATCAAGGCATAATAAAAAATTCCATGGAAAATTGTTGACAAATTATTTTTGGAAATGAATATTCAATATCTACATCATCAGGTGACCTCATTTCTTGGGAAGGCATCCCTAGGATATAAAAGCCACAAATATCAGGATTCATGCTCTCCATGCCTCATCAATGCCTTCCATGATGACCTCCATGCCTCTTAATTTCCCCTTATTACAATGTAATGATGAGGATATTTACAAACTTAATTCCAAGAATTGAATTAATCCTCAACCACACATCTCAATCTTGAGATGGATGGTTGAGGTTGATTCTGATCAAATCCAAAAATATATAAATAAGAGGCATCAAAACATCATTTCTAAGATTAATTTGTGTAAAGATATAATGTAGGATTGGTTACAAAAGCTTCAGGAAACTAGTGTTACCATGCCAAATTGATTCCAAGCCAAGCCAGGCCACAAGCCAAAGGTGCCAAGAGGAGATGAAGGTAACGACACTCCATTGAAAAAGACCTCTTGAAGCAAAAGCCAAGCAAGCCACCATTATAAAGGATTTTAGAGCATCCAAGGAAGGTGAAAGGAATTATTGTGTTTTCATTCCTTGATTTTTATTTATGCTTATCATTTGATTTTGTTAACTAAGCTCTCCCTAGTGTCTAGGCCTAGAGATGTTATGCTATTAGTGTGTTTATTTCACCATGTTTTCATTTTAGAACTAACACAATACTAACCAACCTCTCTTGAGTCAAATTCCTATATCACATTGTTATTCTACCTAACTCCTTTAAAATTTATATTACCACTGACTCAACATCATCCATGTATCTTTCCTTTTTTTAGTGCTTTCTCTTTTTATTAGTCTTTAATTAGATCACCTGCATATCATTCTTGACCTTCAGAACCCCTAGTATTCCCACTACCTATCAGCCAAATTCCTTCAACTACATTTACATACCTTACCAATATTTCAATAGGGTACTATAGCCAATTGTTATAACCATTACTGCTTATAGCAATCATCATCGGTTACATAACTATCACCAATCAGGATAACTGTTGCTGGTCACCCTGACCATCAATGGTCACTGCCAAGGAAAAATAATAGTTTATTATTTTAGTCTTCTTCACACCCTAATAGACCTCTTCTTTTTATTAAATATCTATATACTTTGATCTGATCCTTTGGACCTAACCTTGATACACTTGTGTATGGTATTGACTTGCCACACCATATCTTTGAATAGGTACATTATTTATTTTCTTGCATATTTACTTTTCTTATCATTTGAATGTAAGTATATTTATTATATCATTTTTAAATTAATTGTCTTAAAATTTTATTGATATCCTCCTAGAAATCCTTATGATTTTTGGATCTAGCATACTCTAGGTAATCCACTCAACCTATCATCTAATAAATCCCCTTCTAGTTTTCTTGTGATTTGTAGGTTATCCTCCTTAGCCAAAGAGGAGTTCCCACACTCATTAGGATAAATGTGAAAATTATACCAGGTATTCATATACACACCTTAATATTTAATTCATTTTATCTACTTTCAAAACTAGAAAAATGAAGGAAATAAATTGAAACACTAGGGTTTTTAAGAAAACTGTCAAGTCCGACCCTAGAAACCTATGTTGATCTTTTTATTACTATTAAAGGATTTAAAAACTTTATATAATGTATCATTAAGGTTATAAATACATTATATTCTCATTAATTTTATAATCCCATCTTGAATAAACATTCTCTTCATAATTTAACATACGCACGCCTCTATAGTGTGTGAGTGCTCAGTTAGGTGTGCTAAGCCTAAAGGAGAGACCATGTAGATCTAGAATATTTATAATGTATTATTTTGACTAAGGAAGCCTACAATATTTCTATTAATATCCCATTATATTTTCACATGCTCTCCATATCCTTGTTTCTTCTTACTCCCTAGGAACAAACCTGTGTGTTTGATCATCTAGACTTATAAGGCCTAATCACTCTGTTTAGGCTTTCCACTACCTTGAATCATTTTTTTGTTCAATAGGGAGCACTATGACGATCAAAATAAATATTCAAGATTAATTTATTATTTTAATGACCTATTTTTTCTTCAATAAACAATTTTTATTCATCTTTTATACACATGCCAATAGGGTACATGTTTAAGCCAACTAGGTCTAATCAGACCTATCCAAACCTTGACATTACCTTGATTAATACTAAAGATTATATGGAGGTGATGATTTAATTATAAAATAATTTTCATATGATTTCTGTTTCCATAAACCTTTTGTCTTTCACACTAAGTAGATATCTCTCTCAACGAGACTACAAAGGCCTATAAAAGCCAATTTGACTGTGTGATTGCAGGGGTTAAAGTAGGTTTGTCTTGATCACCTTATCTAATATTAATTAGGTCATTTTTTTATGTTTAATCTTAAATTCATCCTAATTATTCACCCAAAATTATTTATCATATAAAAAATTACATCTTCTCTTAGAATACTTGAAGATGAGTTTTTCACTCTCTAGCTGGCCTATAAAAGCTATTTGACTATCTTGAGTGTTAGATTATAAAGCCACATATTATCATGAGGTAATTTAAATTATAAAATGTGGAGACACTAAACTTTTTCTCACCATTTAGGTCCTCAAATTACATTCTTTGGCACATAATTCAATGCATATTCATGAAAAGAGACCTACAAGTTTGCATTTTCATATTTTAAAACTCTTTTAAAGCCTATTTGGATATTTTTGAACTTGGGATCACTTTTACATTACCTAATTATAATCTACCATGAGTTCATGAGCCTCATGAAACCTTGATAATGCAAGCTAAGACCTTTCAAACCTTTGGTATGCAGGTAGTTTACATGTAGTCTTCAAGGTTAGTTATGATGTGACCTTTTAGAAGATTAGTACAAAATGCTTAGATTTTTGGAGAGATCTAAATGAAGTAATAAGATGATGAAAACCTTAGAAAATCATTTATATATATTGGATTAGATGTATAAGCTTTGAAACCTTAAGTGTAAGCTTGTAACCTATTCTATGTAGGTATTTTTCTCTCTTTACAATGCCACACATGCCAAACTTGGTGGATAAAAGTGTGAGATGGTTTTTTCAGCATATAAGGATATTTTACAATTTTTATCATACCTCAAAATTTATTTGAACTACCATTCCAAGGAGAAAAATGAGCCTATGGGTTTTATAGGTAATTTTAGACCACCTTGCCTTCTAAAAAAATTTTCATAAAGGAGGGGACACTAATCTGATGACTATAGACACATATTTAAAGTTTATTAGGAACCCTTCCTCTTAAAAATGTCAAGTTTATAATCTCCTTGTACTGTATGAAATGAGCATCCAAAATTGGCCTTTTTGAGCTTGCCAAGGGAGTAATGGAGGGGAGGAAGCTTTTTTTGCATTTATGAGGCCTTTACCTACACTCAAAACATGGATTTAACTCTTAAAAGTTGAAGAGACACTTATAAACTATTTTCATCTGAAAGTGAGTCTTTTCGGTCTGTACAAGTTCTTAAAACTACCCTTTTTGGAGGTTACACTTGCAAAACTGGTATGGTATGACATTTTTGAGATATATGAAAATTAGATAAATCCTTAAAAAACTTTGGAAAGTGTATTTTTATGGAAATTTCACCTTGGTTAGGTTTGACATGTGTTGGAGTTAGTTATATGCACTTTCCCTTCCACTTCACTTACCTTAAAGTTTGCAAAATCAACCTTAAATTTTCCAAACAATTATAAAATATTGATGCAAGTTGATTAAAGGGTAATATGACTTGAAGATAAACATATGAACATATGGAAACTTTTAGAGCCACCTTTTCATGCCATGATGAATACTAGACTAGTATAAGACAAAGATAAACCATTACCTTAATTTTGTCGAATTAACCTTAACTTATGTTAATAAGAATTCAATAAGACCATTTAAAGACCTCAAAAAGCATGGAATAATCTATGAAAAAGGTTTATAAGACATGGAAATAAATATTTTTTATAGACGTTGACCTTTTTACCTTAGAAGTCAAAAATGGTCAACAAATTGGTGATTCATAGGGGTAGCATATCTACAATACTTACTTAACTAGTAGCCTTATCCTTCAATTAAGAAATGGAGTCACTTTCATTAAAAATCAGGCCTGATCAGACCTTGACCAAGACAATATAGTTGAATTCACATCCAAACACACACAAAATAACACACAAGGTAAAAGAAACAAGATAACACATGTGTTAGCTAACCACTTAGGGAAAACAAGACACAACATAAACAAATAGTATATACAACTAAAATGAACATATCTTCTTCCTCCTAGATCAAAATGGAAGTTTTTGAGATATTTTACTCCATGAGGTAGAAAATGGCATAAGGAAAGTTTCCTCTTGGGCCTTGATATTATTGGATTCTTCTTCATATTGATTGTAAATCATATTGACATGATTTCAAGTGAAGTAACAATAATAAACATAATTATAATGAAGATGAACTCACATTGGGATCCAATATTTACCTCATCCTACTCTTTAGTTTTGAAAATAGTTTCCAAAGTGATCACATATTGAATTGTAGGGGTAAGAGAAACTTGAATTCCTAGTGGCTCCTTGAGAATGCATGCTTGGCCTTGAAAGTCTTCTTGAGAAATTTCACTTTGTTTTTTAGGAAGTTAAATAACCTTACCAACATATTAATTCCATTATATATGAGAGTTAGGTCATTTAATGGATTAAAAATAATTGCAAATGTCTAAATATTGATTTCATAGGTCTTCATCATCTTCATGACTAGTTTTGTGAAGTGGGACCAATTGAGCACCTTCAACTTCTTCCTTATGATTCATAAGGATTCTAAGGACTTCAAACTCTTCCATGTGATCATGATGTAGATTTAATTTTATTTTCTCAATCCCTATTTCTTGTTCATTGAGAGTCATTTAATGTTCATTTGAGACCTCACTTTTTTTAGCTTATGTGCCTTCAACATCTAGACCAACTAAAACCTCAACAAGATTAGATATAATTAGACATCAATCTTGAAGCATGGTATCAAGTACATTTTCTATAAATTCATCTCTAAAAAATAATTTTTTTCTTCCCCAAGAGGGGTTATAATGAATATATCTTCTTCATACACACTTGAATCACTCTCTTCACATTCTTTTTAAAACTCACTTGTAGCTATAACTTCCTCCTTTATCCTCTATAGATTAGGCTCCTCTTCAATAATGGAGATGGTGGGAGGGTGATGAATATGTTCATGAGTTTGAGATGGAGTATGAGGTAAGATATGTTTCTCATGAATTGTCTTTGGAATTGAGGGAGAATTCTTACAACTTGAGATCTTGGGGATTGTGGACTCTTATAGGATCTCTTAGAGAGAGAGAAAATCTAGTTGTGCTATGAGTGTCTCATTATTATCAACAAGAAATTAATTATTATTATAATCTTCTTAAGGTTCATTTATAGTTTTAACTTGATTTCTAATATTCTCAATTAGGAACTCCATCTTCTTTTGGATATATTTTTAGATAGACCTCCAAGATGGAGAAGCTTTATGTTATTGAGGAGGGTCAATGACTTCATGATAATAAGGATCATAAGAAGGATGATAAGGAATAAAAGAGGGATATTGAAACACATGATCCAAATCACTTTATTGTCTTTCCAAAATCTCCATCTTCTCTAATAAATATGTACATAGCTCAACCCTCTCTAATGGATCACTAGAGGATATAGATGTAAATTAAAAAATCCCAATCACTTCCTCATACTGAGAAGTTAAACAAACCCTTATTATACATGCTAGTATCTTATTTTCCATCTCATCCATTTCATCTTGAAGACAAGGTTATTTATGTTGGGAAATACGGAAGAATAATTGATTACCATGCACAAGCAACTTAAATATGCATAATTAAACCAGAAGTAACAAGTAACTAGAATTTAGAAATAACACAGAATATGAGAGACAATACACAACTTGTATTAATACTCATCCAAAAAAGAATACAATAAAGAAGATGCCAATTCTTCTTCACACCTCTCAGATGCTTCCCACACCTCAAGTGTACAATAAATATTTCCTCAAAGCTCTCTCTCTCTTACGGTCCCAACACACAACTCAAACACAGAGTTGGTGTTCACCTCCAACTAATCAATATCCACTACTGCCAGTACACCAATGCTCCATGCACTCCACAAGTGCTCCACACACTCCAAGTACACAATATTACTTCAAGTAGATCTCCCCTGAACTTGCTACCTATTATGTTGCTATCCTCCCTGATCTTTCACACCTACAAATCAATTTGGTTTTGCACACCTACAAACCTGGATCTCGCACACACATACACCTGTAGATTAATGATCTTACTTACCCATGCAGATCTCCAAACTTGGCCTTGCAACACTTGCTGACCAAGATCCTACACACCTGAAGAACCCTTATGATTCTTCAAAACCAACACACACACTTGGCACTACTGTGGAACTAGGAGGAACACCCTTGCTCACTTCACACACAGAAGGAGCTAACTTTGCTCAACTCAAACTAGAACACTTTTACAATACAGCCCATGAGTCTATTATATAGATCTCATGCAAACAATAATTAGACACCTAATTACAATAATTAGATCTGAAGCTTGAGACTATAATTAGCCCTCAACATGCAAACACTCAATTTGTTAACTAACTATCCATGAAACTGGTAGTTCTAAACCACACAGGCGACTGACATCGGTCCATGTCTACCTGGAGGTGACCAATGTTGGCTGATTTTGACTGACGTCAATTGCTCTTCTGTCTATACCCTATCAACATCAATTGCCCTGACTGATGCCAGTGTCTATGACACTCAGCAACCTCCTCCCCTATTTGCATCAATGAAGCTTTTAGCTCCACAACCTAACAATCTCCCACTTGAAGATAAATAGTTACATTGTACCTGTACTTATACCCCATCTAATCTATTTCCTAGCTTGTATCCCTCTTCAAGCTCAACCCTGAAGACCACCCACCACATAACTTGTGGTGTACCTCCTATCATCCAAGTACCCTACCACATCCAAACCTACAAACCCATGTAGTGAAGTCCTGACCCTACATAACATGAATCCCTACTGCTGGTCCCTCTCAGATACTTGAGAACCCACTTCCTCGAATTGGCTCCTAACTCTCTGACAACACCCCCTACTTGGGCAAACTCAGGTCTATACTAGACCTCATGTGATTTCAGACACTGAACTATCCAACCCTTGGTGTGATCCAATTTTGCATCCTACATATTGAACCTCACCAACACCTGATTCACATCAGCTCCCACTAGAGACAAAATCAACCTGTGATCTCCATGTCTCTCATGCCAAAGAATTTTGTTGCTCCAAATTCCTCATGACATGCCACTAAACTAACCTTACCCTAAGCTCAGTAAAACCTTATATGTACAAACCTACTAGCTAGCATACCATCCACATACAGTAACAAGATTATGTCATGACCATCATCCCCTAGAAAGACAAACACAATGGTTACACTGACATTGACTAAAGCCCTGCTTTGTCATCCACCTATCAAAACCTGTACCACTATCTTGAAGCTTCCTCAAGACCATATGACCTGGCCTTCCATCTCACGTATCCATTCTCTCTATTCTTCAACTAAGGTATCCATTCGTCTCAGTGCTTTTCATACCAGCTGGCAACCCTACCAAATCTCCCATTTGGTCCTGCATCCTTTTCATGCCATGCTTCCATTGTTTCCTAGATCCTTCCTACTCTACAGTCAACAACTAGTATAAAGAAGAGGAACAATGAATTTGAGGCTTACTTACACTTTCAGTCCTCCCCATGGGCATTTGAGACTCCTTGACAGCTTACTATCTACCCAAAATCCATCTCAGTGACCGACCTCGGTCACTACATAGTCTGCATCTAACCAACATCAGTTCCATGCACTTGTCCTGACTACCGACCCCACCAACATCAGTGTCTACCTGCTTCTGATGTCGGTCCTCTTGACCAACATCGGTCTTACTGTCACTGATGTCATTCCTCCTGACTGACATTGGTCTTACCCTACCTGACACCACCAACTCTGGTCTGCACATGACTGACATCAACACCTATCTATTCGACATCAATTACCCTTGACCGATGTCGGTACCTGTGTTCACCTATGAGTGATGAATTTTTACTCATGAGCTTTCTTTGAATCAAATCTCTATCCAAACTGCTCTGCTCAGAAGTATCTAGCCCCATCCACTGAACTCTATCCATCATCTCCTCCATAAAAACTAAGGCTTTCCAATTCTTAAGTCTGTCAAAGACATCTGACTTCCTGTTAAGAACATGCATCTCCTTCTTGCTCATGTGACCAAGCCTACAAAGCCACGTCTCCACAATAAAAGAAGAAGTGGTAATATAAGAAAGTAGATAAAGAGTACTTGCTTTCTTACCACTAGCTAATTTAAGTGCATCTACTGTGAGAGTTTTTTTATGCATCTCTCATCACCCAACTTTCCTAAAGAAATTAGCCACAACTTCAAGACTGGGACCTACATGACCTCCTTCAAAACCCATGTGTTGGCTGCCTACAATTTCAGCTTCACTTCCCCTTTGCCAATTCTTTGGCAAGGCTCACTAGCACCTCTCTTTGGGGTTGCATGGAAAGAGGCAACAGAATCTATAAACAAAGATTCTACTTTATCCAAGAAACATCCCAGAGCATCTTGTGCAACAACACCTACAATATCTAATTCTTTAGTTCCTTCATGCTGATCTTCTACCAACCAACAATATTCTTTTCCCTACTCTTTCTTTCCATAGGACCATAATTGACCATTCATGCTTTTCAATTCCTCCATTCTTAGCTTACTTTCTTCTACCACTGCTATACTCCCACTCAATCAGAAACCCATGAGAGTGACCTGTAATCAAACACAAAACCTACTCCTTGCAACCTTAGCTCTGATACCACTTATTGGGAAATATGAAAGCACAATTGATTACCATGCATAAGCAACTTAAATATGTGGAATTAAACCAAAAGTAACAAGTAACTAGAATTCAGAAATAACACAAAATATGAGAGATAATACACAACTTGTATTAATACTCATCCAAAAAAGAATACAATAAAAAAGATGCCACTTCTTATTCACACCTCTCAGAGGCTTCCCACACCTCAAGTGTACAGTAACTCTTTCCTCAAAGCTCTCTCTCTTACGGTCCCAACACACAACTCAAACACAGAGTTGGTGTTCACCTCCAACCAGTCAGTATCCACTACTGCCAGTACACCAGTGCTCCACACACTCCACAAGTGCTCCACGCACTCCAAGTATACAATCATACTTCAAGTAGATCTCCCCTAAACTTGCTACCTATTGTGTTGCTATCCTCCTTGATCTTGGACACCTACAAATCAATTTGGTTCTACACACCTGCAAACCTGGATCCCACACACACATACACCTACAGATCAATGATCTTGCTTACCCATGTAGATCTCCAAACTTGGCCTTGCAACACCTGGTAACCGAGATCCTACACACCTAAAGAACCCTTTTGATTCTCTAAAACTATCACCCACACTTGGCACTGCTATGGAACTAGGAGGAACACCCTTGCTCACTTCACACACAGAAGGAGCTAACTTTGCTCAACTCAAACTAGAACACTTTTACAATACAACCCATGAGTCTATTATATATATCTCATGCAAACAATAATTAGACACCTAGTTACAATACTTAGATCCGCATCTCGAGACTATAATTAGCCCTCAACATGCAAACACTCAGTTCATTAACTAACTGTCTATGAAACTGGCAGTTTTAAATTACATAGGCAACTGACGTTGGTCCCTGTCTACTTGGAGGTGACCGATGTCAGCCGATTTTGACCAATGTTGGTTGCTCTTTTGTTTATACCCTGTCGACATCGGTTGGCCTAATCGACGCTGATGTCTGTGACACTCAACAACCTCCTCCCCTGTTTGCATCAGTGAAGCTTTTCGCACCACAACCTAACAATTTATATGAACCATCATAGCCACATAGAGGAGGAGAAGGTTGATCATAAGATTGATATGGCTCACAAGGAGGGTAACAAGCTTGATAAGGTTACTAAGGTATATAATTAAGGTCATAGTGGGGCTGATAAGGAGTAATATAAGGCTGATATAAATCATCATACTACTGATAAGGATAAATACACTACTAGAATGGATTATTATAGGAATAATAAGGCTCATTATAGGGATAATAAGGCTCATTATAGGGTTGATATGGAATATCATAGGTTTGAGATGCCTCATCACTTTGAATGGAATTGAAATCTACTTCAAACTTGTCCATAACAACATCATCAAGATAGTGAATTGAAAATACAATTTACTTTAAACAAGTGCCTATTTTGCTATAACTAAATGATTAAGCTCAGAGTCACCATTGATGTTTTTAAATTCCTCTAAATGCTAATATGTAGAAGGAAAACACCAATAATCCTTCAACCATTTTGGAACATGTCCCACTGGGCATGCCAAAACTATCATCACCCAAATTTGCACCCTTCGAAGGTAGTTCAAGAATTCCAAATTTGGGTAGTATGGAGATAATCCTAGGTTGTAGGTGGCCTAATAGGTGGATTGAATCTCTAGGTTATAGGGCTAGATTACATTGATATATAACATAGGATAATTCATTAAATCTATCAACTTATTAGGAAAAGAAAGAGAAACCTACTCTAATGGAGGTGATACAACAAGACATTTGACCACTACCAACCAGATAGATGTGCACATCAACCATAAGACTAACATAAACACACACTACTCCTAATCTACCTTTCTACATCAACACTTTAAATGAAGGTTATGAAAGATGTTTGGGCTAGGAGGACTAATCAAGAGGTCATAGAATAAAAATAATGAATAGAAAACTCAATCAACCTTCACACTTCACTTGAACACTTCACCTGGCCTGTAAATAAGTTTTCAAATTGAATATGAATATTAGAAAAGGATAACATGCTAGTGAAGACTAAGCAAAACACTTAAAATTATCAACTAGTCATGCAAAAACACTAAAAAAAATTAAAGGAGGAGGTAAAACCAATAGTTTATCATTAATCAAAGGCTTAAAAATGGGTAGGTATTCACCATACCTAGGTGGATTATGAATATAAACCCAATGAAGGCGAAATTTATAGATAAATGAGAGTAGAAGAGAGATAAGGGCATAAAAGTGAACCATGAAAAGTGTAAAAAATGAGTTACATTCAAGAAGGGAGTTGGAGAATATTTTCATAAGATATCAAAGGACATGTGTTTCTCTCTTGAAGATGCATCTTCTTCCAAATGTCATAGGATTTTGTCTAGTTACTTGACACCTAGTCTTCTTCTTCTAAATTACCCCCTTCTTGGCTTAGAAAGTGATAGATATCACTCCTGACCATCAAGTCATATTGAATACATATTGATATATTTTTAAAACTTTTCACTTGTTTAAGAGTCTTCTTATACTAACATTTCAATGATGATCATAACTCCTTAAGTGTCTTAAAACCCACTAGTTTCATTATGCCTCTCCTTACTTTATATATATATATATATATATATATATATCATTAAATACTTGAAAAAATCATTTAAATCCATAAAACACTCACCAAGACCTCATTTTACACCTTAAGTTCTCACTAGCCTTCAATTATTTGTAACCCTAAAAACATGAAAATATCCTTGTGTAGGATACTGTATAGAAAATAGTGAAAACATATGCATATTTTTGAGTACCTAGTATGCCTTTACATCTATGTGCCAAATTTTCTGACCCAACTCTAAGTGAAAGTTTACATATTCACCTAATCTCTCTCTCTAATTAGGCCTCGATTAGGTCTATAGGCCTAGAAACCAGGTTTTGGAATTAATATTTTACCACACATTAAAATAATAATAAGTGATTTATGAAATTTTAATACCCTCTGACCATGATCCATTCCAAATTTGGGCTTTTGAGACCTTGTGTAGGTAGGCAAACCAAGAAATGGCAAAAAAAACATAGTCTTTCATAGACTCTTTTATATTGCCTTCAAGAATATTTATTTGTAAGAAGTTAAATGATTATATGTATATATTTTAAGACATTATGATATATAATACACCTAAATCCATCTTACCCAATGGTTTTCATCTATCCATGAGCTCAAACACCTTATATTGAGCCCATATCCTCATAAAAACACAACATTTAATGAGTTTTTATAGTTTCAAGTAAAATAAAATATCATGGTGCTAATATTATTGGAGTTAGGAATGATTTTTAATTGTTTTAAAGAGAAATTAAACTCATCTTGGGTGTTTATAAAAACTTTCTCTCTCATTAGGTCAATTTTGGTCTTCTTTTTAGCCTATGAGTGCCTTGCACTCTTAAGGATTGTTCATAGAGCTTAGGGCCTAGATGAACATCCAAATTACATAAATAATTATTCATAAGGTTTAAATTTTATTATAAATATCTTTATCTACCATACATATCTTCATTCAAGATATGAGCAAGTTTAGGAGACTCTCGGGCTAGACAAGTTGCAATTTTGAAGGTTAGAAGAGAATTTAGACCCAAAAATGCCATCTTAATATTTTATCTTGGTTATAAAAAATTTATGAAGGTATATTTAAACAATATTTATTTTTAAAAATATTAATATTCACCATTTATCTTTATTTGGAATTCTATGACATTCATTAGTTAATGATAGGGTTTGTAAGTAAATTGTCAAGTCTGACCCTAGAAACCTATGTTGATATTTTTATCACAATTTAATGGTTTTAAAAATTAATATAATGTTAAATTAGGGTTATAAATAAATTATTATCTCATTAATTTTATAATATCATCTTAAAAAAACATTCTCTTCACAATTTAACATACACAGGCCTCTATAGTCTATGAGTGCTCAATCAAGCTTGCTAAGCCTAAAGGAGAGACCATGTAGATATAGAAGATTTATAATGTATTATTTTGAATGAGTAAACCTAATATATATATATATATATATATATATATATATATATATATAATGATATACCATGATATTTTAAAATTCTCTCTATATCCCTATTTCTTATTACTCCCTAGGAATAGACCTATGTGTTTGATCATCTAGACTTATTAGGCCTAATCAGTCTGTTTAGGATTTTCACTACCTTGAATAATTTTGTTGTTCAGTGGGAAAAATTGTGATGATAAAAATAAATATGTATGATAATTTTATTCATTTCATTACCTCTTTTTCCTTCACCAAACAATTTTTCTTCATCTTTCATACATAGGCTTGTAAGGTACATGTTATAGCCTACTATGTCTAATCAGACCTCTCCAAACCTTGACATTACCTTGATTAATACTAAAGATAATATGTAGGTCATGATGTCATTATATAATAATTTTTATATGATTTACCTTACCATAAACCTTTTGTCTTTCACACCAAGTAGACATCTCTCTCATCAAGACTAGGCAAACCTATAGAAGCCAATTTGATTGTGTGACTAGAGGGGTTAAAGTAGGTTTGTCTTCATCACATTATATAATATTCATTAGGTAATATTTTATATTTAAGATTTAATTAATTCTAATTATTCAACCAAATTCAATTCTCATGCAAAACATTACATCTTCTCTCATAATACTTGAAGATGAGTTTTTCACTCTCTAACTAGCTTGTAGGAGCTAGTTGACTTTCTTGAGTATTAGATCCTGAAGCCACATATTATAATGATGTAATTTAAATTATAAAATTTAGATAAACTACATTTATCTCACCTTTTAGGTCCTCAAATTCTATTCCTTGGCACATAATTCAATGCATTTTCATGAAAAGAGACCTACAAATCTATAGACCTATAGGCCTACAAATTTGTAGGTCTACATTTTCATGTTTTAAAACCATTTTGAAGCCTATTAAGATATTTTAAAAATTGTTATCAGTTTTAAATTTACTCGTTACAATTTAAATTGAGGTCATGACCTTAATAAAATAGTGATGATGCAAGATAATACCTTTCAAACCATTGGTATGCAAGTAACTTACACACAGTATTTAAGGTGAGTCATGATGTGACCTTTTGGAAGGTTAGTATGGAATAATCATATTTTTTTATATCTCTAAATTGAGAGATAAGATTATGAAAAACTTAGAAAATCATTTGGATATATTGGACTAATTGTAAAAGCTTCAAACCTTAAGTTCAATCTTGTAACATATCCTATGGAGGTATTTTTCTCTCTTTACAATGCCACATGTGCCAAAATTAGTGGATAAAAGTGTGATATGGTTTTTTAGACCTATAAGTATCCTTTCCAATTTCTCTCATGCCTCCAACTTGATTTAAACTACTATTCCAAGGAGAAAAATGAGCCTCTAGGTTTATAAGTAATTTTAGACCACCCTAAGGATGGGACACCAATACAATGAATATGGACTTATATTTTAAGTACATTAGGATCCCTTTTTATTGTAAAAATCTTAAATCCCAACTCTCCTTGAGTTATATAGAATGAGCATCCAAAATTAGCCTTTATGAGATTGCTAAGGGAGTGATGGAGGGGAAGAAACATTTTTTGCATGTATGAGACATGTACCTACACTCCAAAAATGAATTTGACTTATGGAAGCTAAAGAGACACTTATAAACTATTTTCACTTGAAAGTGAGTTTTCTTGGTCTATACAAATGCTTAAAACTACCCTTTTTAGTGGTTAAACCTAAAAAACTGACATGGTCTAACATTCCTGACATATATGACAACTCTTTAAAACACTTTTTCAAGTGTATTTGTATGGAAATTTCACCTTTTTTAGATTTTAAATTTATTATAATTAGTTATATGCACTTTCCATTCAACTTCACTTACCTTAAAGTTTGAAAATCAACTTTAACTTCTCCAAACAAGCATAAAATATTCATGCAAGGTGATTAAGGGGTAATATAAATTAAAGAGAAACCTATAAACCTATAACAACTTTTAGAACCAACTTTTCATATCATGGTGAATATGAGACTAGTATAAGACAAAGATAAACCATTACCTTAATTTAGTCAAATTAACCTTAACTTATGCTAATAGGAGTTGAACAAGACTAATTTAAGACCTCAAAAAACATGGAATGGGATGTAAACAACGTTGACAAGACATGAAAAGCAATATTTTTTTATAAGGGTTGACCTTTTGACCTTGGGGGTCAAAAATGGTCAATACTAACTACATATATTATGATTGATATAGTAAATTTTATGATCATTTTTTTTGCTTATACTTTATGAACTACATCAACCAAGATCAAAATAATCTATATGATTTGATAAAATTTAAACTGTTATATACTATCAAGTTGATAATGTTCATTTACTATAATTAGTCACACACTCTATCAATTCTCTAATACAATTAACATCATGAAATACCCCATTAGAATCTTTATTTATAGTCTTAACCCATTTAAATTTTACATGATTTTCTCTTTCATACCTACTTTATCCAAAAATGAAGATCACACGTCATGGTACAACTACTCCCAATAACCATTTAAATCCAATGATTATAACATGGTTTAAATCACTCAAAATGATGATGTATATGATTCCCATATTTTCAATAACTTTGATGATAATACCATTTATACCCCTAACATGAATGGTACTTAATCCAAACTTCCTTACTTCACCATTAGATAAATTGATACTAACAATATAACCCCCCCTCTAGGGGTTCCTCCTACCACTAATATGGGGAATCCCCCTATCATGAATCCCAAGTATTATCTTCCAACCAATACTAGGGTTACACCACCTACTAGTAATCAAAATCCACCCATTGATACAAATCAAATTCTTCACAAATGGTTTAACAAATGAATGTTGTGCAAACAACTAGGAACTCCCAAATTCTCCTAATGCAAAATCATACCTTGCAAATGGAAAGTCAATCTCTCATCATTATGCCTCAACATAATCAAATTTTTGTGCCTTCTCTTCTTCAATATATTCATGGGAATATAATTCCTCAACCTATTATGCATAAAAAAATACTTCAACATCTTAAAAATGAACCTTTAGCTCCATTTATGTTATCTATAGATATTGGAAACATTTCTACAACTATTACATATTATGGAATTAAGGAACCTATTATATTCCTTAAATATTTTTGTAATCTTTACAAGAAATGGGTCTAAACTAATAGCTTTTATACTACCAAACTTCTTGTCAAAAAAATTATGAGAGATGTTTTAGAATGGTATAATTAAATCCCTCAACATTCCATTTTAAAACTAGAACATTTTATCAATTATTTAGTTAAGTAATTTCAACCCATGAATCTTCCTAAAATTAGCCTTATCCATTTAATCATTGCTAAGAAATTACTTAATGAATACACTCATACCTTCATCAAATGATGGAAATTGTTAGATCATAAAGCAAATAAAAACATGAGCGATGATAATGTTTTCAAACTCTTTATCACTTCCCTTAAACCTTCTCTTCAATACAAGGTTTGGATTTTCTCTCCCCAAACTCTATAATATGCTTTTGATCAAGCTAAAATACAAGATTTTATCATGACTCAATTTAAACCTCCTCATAATCTTATGAAGGTTTTTTTTCCAAAATTCAACTAATTCAATCAACATTAAAAACTCTAAATCTACACCTACTCAAACAAAAACAAGAGTAACTAAATATGATATTCAAACTCCCTCTCACCCACCCTTGAATGTGTCAAAAATAAGGAAGTTACTACCTCCATTAAAAATTTTCATTCACACTACCACTGCTCCTCCATCATGGTACAATTTTAAGAAATTTTATTGGTTCCATGCTGATGTTGGTCACTCTCATGAAACATGTGCGCTTAAAAAATTTGTGGTTTCCTTCATGTTAGGAGATGGTTTTGATCATGATTTTATGATCAAGACATGTCATATTTGTTATATTAAAGCTTCTCAAAAGATAAATTTATCTAGATCTAAAAATTAGAAAACTTAAAAAACTTATACCAATCTCAATCTACAACATCCTCAAATAACACATTCTTAGACGTAATACTTATAGATTAAAAACTAATGAAGGACACATATTCAAATAAATTACCAATGGTCAGTGTTTAAATAATTACTTTGATTGATTTCATGTTCTTTCTATATTACTCTTCTCATATGCTTTACTTGCATGTTGGTACGTAGTCTTATATATAATTTATAGCTAACATTTCTTGTGGGTATTTTTTAGACTTTCTATTGATAAACATAACATCAAATTCACTTATTTAAACACCTCTATGTTTATATTTTTACAAATTATCCTTAGTTTTTAAATTTAGTCCTTTAGTATTTTTGTCTTTTCAACACCACTTAGTATTCAGTGTATGAATTTACATCATAGGACCATAGATAAGACCTAAATTTTACTCATAAGAACCATTTTATTGTTTAATCAACCTTAGAGTCTTTTCAAAGTCTTTGATTCTTTTATTATCACTTTCCATGCATTTTTGGAATAATTTACCACTATTTATTTTCTAATTTGTGATTTGAATTGTAAGACTTATGATAGGACCATGCCTTCCTAAAAAATGCTCATTCTCTTTACATAGTGATTTTTCTCCCGACCTTAGCTATGTGTTTGCCATAAAAAATAAGGTGATGGTTGGGAATTTCATTTTATTACACTTACAGTCAATCATATTATTTTATGGTAAAACTCTAAATAGTCTATTATCGTGTCTTCATTCATAAATACCATTTCTCATGATGATGATTCATTCTAACCTATCATTATACTATATTTATTACATTTTTTGTGATTTAGGGAAACCCAATCACTCTATGCTCATTTCCATCATTTCCCATAATTCACATCATTTTGGGAACACTATGTTCAATTTCAAGATATCATTATCTTTTAATGTTCAAATTTAGGATTCTTATACACCACAATCTTTAAGTCTTTTTTTGTAGTCACAATGTGTAAGTTTTCATGTGATAGTAATTTTTAGCACCCATGTTTATTTATTATTATATATATGGAGGAGGAATAGAAAAATACATATCATAAAACAAAATGAAATGATTAAAAGGCAAATATAATATAAAAAGTTAAATCACACCAAAAGATGTGATCTTTATTTGGCACATCTCCTACCCTAGTCAAATCTCAAACTCCATAGTTGGCCTCATAATAGAGTTGAGGTCCATTAGGACATATTAAGATAATATACTGGGATAATAAGTCTCATTATCATATAAATTCATAGTGCCACCCAATTTCTCATGTAAGTACCTATTTTATCAAATTTTGGATTTATGTTAAAACCCTAAATGACAACACTACTATGAAAAATAAGAAGAATAATAAAACAATGATAACATTAAATGATTTTTAACTAATGTATTCTATAAACTTACTAAAAATAGTAAATTATAAGGATAAAATAAATACTTAACTAGAAATTATGCCTTCAAGAAGAATCAAGGTCTGAAACTTGATATGTGGGAGGTCTAGTGATTGGAATCAAGATTATATAACTAGATCTAGGCCTATAAAATAATGTTAGGAAGAGGACACTAGACAGGTGGAAATCATACCCAACCTAGGGTGGTAATTTCCACTTGAAATAAGGAAGTCAAGGTTTTTGGGTTCTTTGTGCCTTTATCTGTAGATCCCATATTTGGTGCACGAGTTTATGATCACTTACAAAGACCACTATGTAACTAATTTTCCTTAAAAACCCTAGCTCTTTGACATGTGAAGACCAATGAAAATAAATTGGGGAAGAGGAGTTAGTGATTAAATTTAGGTGAGACCTCAACACCCCAAGTGTTGAGCACTACCTACATTTTAATACCTAAAGAGGGACCAAACTTTATGTAGTTCTCCCATGTTATGGTGGTGTGTGAATAAATGGTGAAATATAATAGATTATAGTATAATGTTGATGTGATTGTATGCCTTAAATATGAATTGTGACCTATGAAATGTATTCAAACTTGAGTTCTAGTCTACTAGGCTTATATGCAATCAAAATTGGGAGAAATAGGTATTCTACTCTCAATGTGCATGCATGATTCTATTAAATTTCAATGTGGAATACTCTTGTGTTCCAAATGGTTTTAAAATTATTTATATAGTCACGTAATTGAAAATAATTTTAATGGGGATAATTAGGGATATGGTTTGACCTTCTTATAACTTTGAATTTACAAAATTAGCTATTATTTGGTAGGAAGATAGAAGAGGGGGGAAGGACAATAGATTGATGCACTATAGTCCCATAGGGTAATCTTGTATAATGAGTTATTTTATCATTTTGAGTGTTATGTATGGCCTAAAATGTGTTTAAAGTTGATAATGATAAGGCTAAGTTCATTTAGGGGTCATATATTAGCTTATAAGAGTGCAAGGTGGTCAAAAGTGATCAAAAGGGGCCCTATGATAGGTCTATAGCTAAGTGTGTACAAGAGTGGTCACAATTGCCTAGTTTTAACTTAAATGTCATTTTTTCATGTTTACACTTACCCTAATTTTATTCTATTAATACAAAAAAATTTAAAGTACTATAGTAAAATGAAAAAGAATGCATACCTAAACGTAACTATGGGAAGGAATCTTGGATTTATGCCACAAATTTGAACTTTGATCCACACAAAAATTGTAGTGAAACATATGTAATATCAATATTTACTTAAGATGAATAATAAACAATCAAAAGGAAATACATTAAAGAGTGAGAAAGAATGAATTCCCTTGATTGAGTACGTGAATCATTATTCTTTTTATAGTTCAAAAATTGGAGTGAAAATTTGTGACTATGGCATGTTATGTATTTTTACTAATATTGAATATATTGGATTGGGGTGTGCATGCCCCAATCCTCATCTATAAGTGGGTGTGATAAAAAATGTAAGTGGGATTGAATCCATCATCATCATCATCATCATTATCCCATAGTAGTGAGTAATTTGGAATCCTTGTATGAATCCTTATATATACACACACACACACACACACATATATATATATACATATACATATATATATATATATATACATACATATATATATATATATATACATACATATATATACATACATATATATATACATATATACATATACATATATATATATATATATATGTATCTATATATATATATATATGTATATATATATATATATATATATATATATATATATATATATATATATATATATATAGAGTGAAAAAATTGGTTTAGATACTGGTGCAAAATCTGGTGTAGATACTAGTGAAACCAATGAAATAACCACTGTAGATGGAATAAGGTTTAATTTTGGTGAAAAATTAGTGAAAACATTGAGTTTAATTTGGGCCTAGTGTATACAACATGGATAATGACATGAATTGTCATTCCATCTATGAAAGTAGTGATAAAATTGGTATAATTAGGAAGTAATGTGCCACACATATGCCCCCAATTGATATTTGATGCATATATATCTTGAGACTAAGTAAAACCTGAGTGTGAAACTAGAACAAGATGTCATGCATGATTGCCCCCAAATTGAGTAAATATAATATAAACTATGTAATTTTGAGTACTTCTAAAAATTGAGACAATGAAACCATTGAGTTTGATCTAAATAAACTAAAGTTCTAGGAAATTCTAGAAATGCCTATTTTTAGACATTTAGACAACAATGTTGGGAAGGAAACTAGAGTAGTGCTATATTATCCAAATGTGGCACTCCTATCCAAAGTGGATTTTTGTGTATTTTTTTAGCTTAAATTTATGCCAACTACATGATCATTATCAAATCACATCTGTGTACTCATCTAGGAAGGCCAAGTCTCTAATAAAAACCTTTTTGAATTCTCCCTTTTGAGGTGAATTGATGAGCCTATGTAAGAACTTAACTCAAAATAAAAGGTTATATAGTAGGTTTTTATGATGTAAAAAAATATGAGTAATAACGAAATCATGAAAAAACATGGCATAATTGTGTATGTAGACTGAGCATAATAATAATGTAAGTTGCATGTGAAAATAAGAATTCAAAATAATTATGTCTAGATAAATGTGACAATGAAATATGTATACAATTTTTATCAACGAGCATATAACACTAAATGAAAATACTTGGGGAGGAACACATGATGCCATCATGGATTTAGGAGGGGTTGTATGCATTATGTCCATCATGATATCTAAATCTGAGCAAAGAAGGAAGAAAAGTGTCATGGCCATGATGCACACAATAAAAGAGTACACACACAACACATAAAAAACATGATAGAAGGCCAAGGGGCCATAAACAAGGGACATGTTAAATTGTCACTCACTCAAGTAGAAGACACATATAAATGCATGTTAAAAATTCTCTCACATGAATATAAGGAAACAATGGAGGCTTAGAGCCATATAGAAGGACATGTTCAAATGTCCACACTCAAAAATAGAAACACACATAAGGACATGTTTAAATGTCCTCAAACACATATAATCAGAGATATAAAGGCTTAGAGCCACTTGGAAATGACATAATCAAATGTCCTTGAAGTAAATAGACAAGTACACACAATATGTGAAGCTAGGAAAATAAATATAAAAAACATGCATCATTATGTATCTTGATCAACAAGAGCTAATTTGTAATCTAATATTATTTAGTAACTGAGATAGGTAATATTATATCAAAAACTTAGTGAGTGAGAAATATTATAAGATGTAATAAAATGTAAATTATTGACTGTATGAGTAAGATATGATGGGTAAATGAGGATAAAACCTATGTTTATCATGCCCCCAGTGAGCTAGCTGATGAATGTACATTCTTTAATAATCTTGTGTGTAATTTGGAATTGAGTGATTATAGTCTAAAATCATTAGGACAACATTGGGGTGAGGAACACTACAATAGTGCAGTCCTTTCCTCCATAGTGCTCCTATCTAAATGAATTTTATGATTGTGTAATAGTGAAAATACTTGTAATTAAATATAGAAATGGTTTTGTATGTAATATTTAATCACTCATGTACACTAGTAAAGGACACATGATATAAAACTAGTTAAAACATGTACAAAATACTATGCATAACTAAATGTTTATATGAAAAAGTATATATAAGCATGCATAAGTCCTAATTTTATTATTTTTTGGTATATTTTACTATTTTTTAATATTTTACATATATATGAACTAAGAAATAGAGATAAGGATAATAACCAATAACTCCCTAAAGAATATTACCATCAATAGATATTGTGGTGAATAAAAGAATGGGGATTTCTTGTAAATGAAAAGTATCATGTAGTTGTGTAGGTTATGTATCATTACCATATTTGTTTTCTAAATATAATCAATATCATCAATATCATACCAATCTAGATTGTTATAAACATCATCTAGATTTTGAACTTGTGAAATACCAATCTTATCTTCATTTATATCTATATACGAATAGGTAAATGCCCCTACTATGGTATTGAAATTTTTTATTTATATTTTTAAATATATAACATTTCATGTGTCTATATTGATATGCCATTACTTATATATATTTTTATTCTAGTTGAAGAATTGATTACTTTATTTTTTTGTTGTTTTGAAGAAACTCTATCTTCTCTTGAAACTGTAATCTTTGCACTTTTTTTGTGAAAATGTGACATGGTTGTCATATTTACCAATTGTTTCCACCATTTCTATCATCCATGATATTACCAATTCAATGTTATAATGTGTCAAATTAGGACATATGTGAAATACCACTAAACATGTTATTGGCCTAATTATGCAAGGTAACTCAGTGGATCTAGTAAATGATTTAGATAAAGTAATCTTACCCAAATTTATCATATCCAATAAAATGTAAGATTTGCATGATACAAACATTCATTTCAATGGTGTTATTTATCACCACTTTTCATTTATGATGAGATTAAGACTTAAAGGATCTAGAAAAGATGAATACTTTTTAGTCACCTCCTTTGGAACCATAATTGAAACTATATATTTTTTAGGTATTTCATGCTTCGGAGATGCTTTTGTGAGAAAACCTTTTTTAAGAATGTTTTTTCCTCAACTTGACTTTGATTTTATAATTTCTCTTGTAGCAACTTCACTTTTACTTGTTGTAGCTTTTGTAACCTTTGATTTTTAAATTATTCCCTTTGTAATTGCTCTTTTTTATCTTGTTCATTTTGTACTCTTTTTTTCTGTAACTTAACTTGCCGAATCTTTTCTCTCTCTAATTTTTCTTTTTAAACCTTATCTTTCTCTAATTTATCCTTTGGTAATCACTTTTGTATTGATTCTAATTTTATCATTCTCTATTTTTTCTCTTGTTCACTATGGGTCATTTGATAGATGTATCATGTATAGGATCACCATTAGCAATTACCTTTTGTATTTTATTTTTCAAATCCAAACAATGATCTATATGATGGCCATGCATTCTGTGATATGCACAATAATAATTTGATCTCCTTAGAGGATATAGTTTGATCAATGTATTTTGAATCATTACCCTTAGAATCTCACTTGAAATCTTATTATACATTTGCATATTTTTTGAATTACTTATTATAGATTTATTATGTTGTATTTTTTATTTTGATATGAAATATTTTAGTTATAACAATTTTAGATAAAGATGCACATACATGATTAATATTAACATATTATGAATATTTTGCACATGTAATATAGTGTTCCAATAATATGATATTTTAACTAAAAAACTAAATTTTATTTTTCAAATCTAATAATAACTTGCCCATAATGATGATTTGATCCTTTATAGGTTCACAAACACAAACCATAGGTGCTTCAGATTGAATATTCATACATACACCCTGAGGATGAGATGTGAGAAATGAGAGGTGAAGGGGTTTGAGGAAGGATAGCTCGATTATCTTCATTTAAAACTATATGATGGGTTAAATTACCTATTTATATAGTGGTAACATGTAATTGGTTAGAGGGAAAGTATCTATCATAACCTTGAGGGTTAAGAGGAGGAGGAAGGGATTCTTTTCTGTCCATATAATATGAAAATAAAACCTAGAAAATTACTATTTTAATAGAATATCTCAACTTTAAAAATCCAAAAATAACAAATGAAAATAGGAAAAATAAGGATACAAACCCTAGATTTTTTTTTGGTTAGGGTTTGGCAACATTCAAAAAATAAATGCTTTGACTGATATGTTTTATAAAATTTGGGATTTATGTAAAAACCCTGAATGATAACACTACTATGAAAAATTAGAAGAATAATATAATAATGATAACATTAAATAATTTTAAACTAATGTATTTTAGAAAATTACTAAAAATATAAAAGTGTATGGAGAAAACAAAGACTTATCTAGAAACTGTGCCTCCATGAGGAATCAGAGTTTGAAACTTGTTGTGCAAATAAGTCTTATGATTGGAATAAAGATTAAGGATTTGGATTTGGGCCTAGAAAATAGTGTTCGAAAGAGGAAACTATAGTTGTGGAGTTTCTATTTAATTTATGGTACTATTTTCCAATTTTAATGATGAAATAAAGGTTTTTGGGTTCTCTATTCCTTCTTATACAGAGACTATATCTGGTGCGGGGGCTTACAATCACTTGTAGAGACCACTATGTAACTAATTATCCTTAAAAAACCTATCTCATTGACATGTTAAGACCAATTAAAATCAATGGGAAAAATGAGTTAGTGGTTAAATTTGGGTGAGACATCAACACCCAATGTGTTGAGCATTGCCTACATACCAATACTTGGAAGAGGGATAAAACTTCATGTAGTTCTCCCATGCTACAATGGTATGTGAATAATTGATGTAATATGTTATATGATGGTGTAATAATTATGATATTACATGACTTAACCATGAATTTTGACTTATGAAATGTATTTAAACTTGATATATGGGCTACTAGGGCTATATGCAATCAAAATTAGGAGAAATAGGTATTCTACTCTCAATGTGCAAGTATGAATCTAGTGCTTTTTGATGTGGAAGCCTCTTATGTGCTATATGGTTTAAAAAGTGGTTATATATTCATATCATTAAAAATCATTTTAATGGGGATCATTAGGGTCATGCGATGACCTTCATATAGCTTTGAATTTAGAAAATTAGTCACTATTTGGCATGAAGACAAGAGAGGGGGGAAGGACACTAGAACAATGTGTTATAGTCCCCTAGGACACTCTTATTCAATGGATGAATTTATCATGTTGAGTGTTACATAGGGCCTAAAGGGTGTTTGAAGTTGATAAGGATAGGGATAAGTTCATTTATGGGTCATACATATATTAAATTATAAGAGTGTGTAAGGTAGTCAAAGGTTATAAAAAAAGGGACTTAAGATAGTTATAGATGTAAGTGTGTAAAAGAGTGATCACAAGTGCATAAATTTAGATTAAATTTTAATTTTATATATCTATAGTATCCAATGTTCACATTAGACCTATGAATCTATAAAGGTCTGAGGAATGAGGAACATGTTATGGGGAGGTAGGTCCATTTTATTTTTCATGAATACTAACCTTTATGGGATGATACTTATACTTCACTAGTTAGCCCAAACTTTCATGGTTAGGTTAAGATCTGTAATGGTCACTGATGTCAAACATCTCTTAGCCTCACCAGCTTGATATGAGTGTCTTGTTTCTAGTAAATACTATGTTTTTACCTTGGAACTACTCTCTCTCCCCCAACTCCCATTTTATTTCCCCATTTGACATGCAGGTTTATTTATAAATATTTTACCACATTATACACTTTATATTATATTTTGACATGATCAAAATATGATAGTTTTAGTTTATCTATCACTAGAATAGAAACTACATCTTCAAGTTTTCATGCAATGATTTTTTAGTTTTGGCCTTATCTTTCTTGGATATCCCTTGGTCATGATTAGGAATTTGAGTTTACATTTACCCTTTTTAGGTCATTTCATCTTGTTTCTCTAATTATTTTCTATTTTTCCATCTTTGATTGAGCATGGATTTTTACTTCTCTTTCATCGGCATTGTTTATATTTTTTGTTTTTTCATATTTGATTGAGTATGGATTGTTACTTATATTTTATCAATGTTTTTTATATTTTATATTTTTCCATCTTTGATTGAGTATAGATTTTTACTTCTCTTCCATTTATGTTTATTATATTATTATTCTTCATAAATATTTAATTTTGATATGGATTTTTATGTTTCTTACTTTGGATTTCATGATTGGGTCTTTTGATCATTAATAGCCTTGGCTTTTTAGTTATCTAATTTTCCATCTTTTCTATCATTTATCTTGGTCTTTTGGTACCAACTTAACCTTTAGCTTCCTAGCTTATCAATTTCCCAAATACTTAAATTTTTCATGAAAGTTTTCATTTACTTTGATTTTCATATGATTATTTATTTTACTCTCTAGCCTTGCATCCTTATAGGTTGTCCAATGTAGTTGTTATTCCCTCCAAAATAAGTACTAAAAATATAACATGTGACCATTCAAATATAAATTTAATTCAAGGTATGTACATGTAAATTTTAGTTATCTCACTTCTAATATTATTTTTAGTATTTCATTTTGAGTTAGCTTAGTTAGTGTATTGCTATTTTCTTTCTTGAAGCACCATCCCATGTTACACTCTAGTGACATGTGATGAGATTAAAGTGGGACATATGTATACACATAATATTTTAAAATGTTATCATTTATTGAAACTTTCTCTCTTACAATAACTTGTCGATCTTTATTCTCCCTTAGTGCACACTAGGAAAGGAATGGGTAGATAGATGGTTCTTCATGAGAGACATTGTTATTTATCTATCATACCTATATCTATTACACTTTTCTCAAAATTGATCCTCTAATAAATATTTCTCTTTATAACCCCTAAATATACCAAGACCCATATTTTATGACTATACATGCTTGACTCAATGTAGTATTTCCTGACTGCCACAAAATTTCAAACCAAGTCAGCCCAGGTCGATGTAATTAAAATTCTTGGCAGATGATTTGCAACTAAATAAACCTTGGATAACCTAGTTTGAGGTTAAACTATCATATTTTCAACTACATCAAGGTTAGATTATGGTCTCAGCCAAAACATAAATAAGGGTTAGGATCATCTATCACTCTAATACAAGTCCCCATTTTAATGTAAAGGGAAGAACATTCATTTTTTCATTATCATTGATTATAATTATGCTTAAGTTTACATTTAGAGAATCCATTGCTTAGATACTATCTTGGATGGAAAAATCTCGTATTATGGAATTTTGGATGTAATATAAGGATTATTTTTATCCTAGATCTTGATTCAACTGTTATGATCCCTAAAACCACATAAATATCTTGAAAAATACCATTGGCTAAGGGGAACATTGAGGCTCGATAGGTTTTATTCAAGGTAAGTATATTCTAACCCTATCTCTTTCATTTGATAGATATAAGTTGCATAATTACTAGATTAAATGAATGTATAATACCTTATTTGTATTTTATCTACACTAACACTTAATGTGGTTATAGGTTTTTTCAAAATTGACATTTCCCACCATAGGTAACCTAGGCCATAATTTGCCTACCATGGGTCCTTATCCTTTTTAGTTTGTTTTCAACCATATCCCTTATTTGTGTTACTCGCTTGGTAATAATAGATTAGACTAACTCCAATATTAAAAGACTTATTTAGAGATATTTCCTTATATTGATTAACTATAGGGTTTGGAACCCTCTCTATTGATGTTTTGTAATAATTATTCCTCTTGTTAGGTTTAATAGATCCATTTAGTCATATCCTAATATGTTAAGTATCAATGGGTTGTATTTGACTTACCCTCTTTGAGTTTGGATCTCTTATATAGAATAAGTTATAGGTCAATTATAGTTCATTACATATAGTTTATACCAATACTAAGTTATGTGAACTAGATGAAGAAGCAAAAGTCATTTTGAAAATTGAGGAGTTATTTCACACATGCATAAAAAGTCTACCAACAAAAGAGATTAAGGAGTATTTGATTAAGTGGAAGAGTTTGAATCATGAAGATACAACATGGGAGTATGAATCTTTCTTAAAAAATAGTCTAGAGTAGATTCAACATTGCATCAAGGATAACATTATTTTTAAGGGGAGGGGCATGCTATGCCATTAACCTATAGTGCATCTAGTGATACATGTGGCCAACTTATGGCTTACATAACTTTCATATTATCTTATTACATTTATCTATGTTATTATTTTAGTTAGCCTATGGAATAACCATGAAAAAGTAGAGTATATATAGGAGCTAGTGTGTTTCTCTTAATTTTCACTCATTATTTAATTTGGAAGTAAGAAAATAGTAAAAGGGGTGTGTAAATAAATACATGATGAAAGTGTGTTCATGATATAGAAAATTATGAAAACTCCTCTTCAGCTTGGAAAGAATAACCTGCAGATAAGAAATACACTAGAAAAGGGTTTGTTAAAAGGATAGTTGAGTAGAATAACTAGTGTGAGCTAGATCCAAGAAGTGTATGCTTATTAAGAGGCTGTCAATCCACTGTTTATGAAAATTAAGTTGATATAGATGAAAATAAAGAATACTTGCATTTAGTAACATGAAAGTAAATATATGTAAGAAGAAGAAAGTAAAATGCTTGTTCAAATAAAATTATTAAAATAGAAAAAGTGGGTCAATACTTGTGTTAAGATAGTTGGGGTCAGGTTTAGAAAATTAGAGAAGTCTCTATGAATAAGAGAAAACACAAAAAATAAGGTTTGGTTGATGTAGAGGGACTGAAAACAACTTGTTATTTTTACCATAGTGACCATCAATAGTTGAATGAACCATCAATGGTTGGCCAGACCATCGATGGTTGGGTAACCACTGATGATTGAGGTAACCATCAGTGGTTGGGATAACCATCATTAGTTGCCTATGTGTTTCTATAAATTCTTAAAAAAATAATTTCAAATTGGGTAAATGGTTAGGTGAGGGTTAGATTATGGGTTTGATTATAAATCGAAGGTTGGAAGATGAATCTAGTTAGGTCAAGGTAAAATGAAATGAAATGAGGAAACAAGTATAAATTTACTTGTGACTTGCTAAATAACTAAAGTAATTTGGATAGAGTGATAATAATTTGGCATTTGAAATTGATTTGGATAGAGGTTTGAGTCTTTGTTACTACTGATTTATTGTTGAAGGGATGTTAGATACCTATGCAAGAAGATTTGATAGCCTAGATGTAGATTTATGAATTTACAAATCCTTTTCACTTCTTCCTTCTCTCTTTTTATAGGATGAAGTCACTAATTATGTAAGAGGAAGTTGCTAATTAGGTCAGAGGATAAAGTTACCATTTATGATGCTTTAAAGTTTTTTAACATTGCAACATGGAAGTTTCTAAATTATTCCATGCTTATCTTGTACAGAGATATAAATGGCTCTAAAGTAGGTTTGATGACCTGATTGTTTATGGGTAGGATAACCCTTGATGGTTAGGATGACTGTTGGTGATTGAGAAGCTAAAGGAAAATGGGTAAAAGTTATTTAAAAGGATGTGGATTAAATGGTTCAATCAAAGGTGTTAGGTTAGGGGTTTAATAGGTTCAAGTTAGTAAACAAGTTTAGTTAACTAGGTGGTTAACTAGAGTCGAGGTCAGATGAGGGTTAAGGTTCTTTAACATCTAAAACTATCATGTGTAGTTTTTGAGTGTCTATATTTTGCCCCTTTTTGTTATGTGGCATTTATTTAACAAGAAGAAAAATAAAAAAGAACAAATTGTTGGTTATGGTCTGATTGCCTTGAGTATGAGAGGAGGTGTTCCCCCTCAAATTAGGAGTTGATGAAGTGAAAATGAAATTGGGTTAGGGTTTAATAAATGGTAAATGGTGAGGCATGAAGTAGGTGACACATAAATGTTTGGGTATTTGAAATGAAAATATACACATAAAATATGATGAAGTGTGATAGTCAAGATTACACAAAGACTAAAGTTTCCAATGTTGGTAAAAATAAGGTCAGGTTCTAAGGAGATGTATGGTAGGGGTATCCAATCCACACTATTTGTCATAGTTGATCAAGTCATTCCTATTAAGTCTGATAAAAAAGGTATATAGTTGATTGAGTCATTCCTATTAAGTCTGATAGACAAGGTCTATGTTTGTCATAGGTATCTAGGGTAGGAAGTGCTCCCTTGAAAAACACAAATGGTCAGGTCACACATGAGGTGGTAAGAAAAGTCAAAAGTGCAACAACGAAAGGTTTGTCAATGTGATAAAAAATAATATGAGAAGGTCATCATAAATATGTGAATGTTTGGGTCAAAATAGACAACATCAAGGTGGATGTGGTCAAATAGCTATGTGGGTATGGTTGGAGTATCTTTTAAAAGGTCAATTTCTAGGTTGGGGAATTAGAAGGTGGAAAATGTTGGGGATATTGATTGTTGATGGTTAGGGGGTTTCCTTAGGGTCGATCATTAATGGTCACCCTAACTATTGATGGTCAAGGGAAACCATAAAAACCAAGGGATAAAAAGTAAAAATGCTAAGTAATTTTCACATTTTATGTTTGGTAATTTATCTCTAGTGAATTTATGCATTTTGTCTATTGGCATTAAGTGTGTTAAGGTGGAGAATTATGAGTGGTTGATTATGTGTGAGGGGTTGATTAAGTATTGATTTGATGGAGGGTAGATGAGGGCATAGTCAATTAGTGGGATGGGGGATCTGACCATGTTAGTGATCATGAAATGAGGTAGAATATGTATTGAATTTTGATAAGTAGTGTAACTTAGTTGATGTTGATATGGATAGGGTTTGGTAATGGTTATGGGCAGGGTTTAGAGGAAATAATTACCTAGTTGTAGGGTTCACTGAATTTGGGCAAATTAAAGGGGAAAATTTATAGGGGAAGGGTATGTTGGGTTTAAATTGGGGTGTAGTATACGTCTAGGTAGGTTAATGTTGAAATTGGTGTGTCTTGTAGAGGTTTTGGGGGGTCAAAAGTTTGAGGGTTGGATCACTGACAATCAACACAGTGACCATTGGTGGTTTGACCCAATCATCAATGGTTGAACCCCAAGGGGAAAAAGGGCCTAAGAGACCATTGATGGTTTAATGAACCATTGATGGTCAAAGGGTTTGGGTAGTGTATGGGGCAAAAAGTTAAAAGTTATTTTGAAAGTCATGATAGGTTTTATATTTAAAGTGTTGTAAAAGTTAAAGTGTGTTTAAAGTTTTTATTTGTAAATGGTTGTAAAAGGGTAAAATTGATGATTTTATTTAATGTTTTGATTTTATGGAAATTGTTAAAGTTGGTGTGTTTTAAAGTGTTATAAAGTGGGATGAAGGGTAAGTAAAAATAAATTTTGAAAGTTTATATAATGTACTAAAGTGGGTAAATGATTTAAATATGTTCAATAGTGGTAGTGAAAAAGGTTTAGATAAGATGAAGGGTTGATGGGTAGAGTTTAGCTAAATAAAATCATCTAGGTATTTGAAGTGATGTGTTAGGAGTGGTGTCAGATAGATGGTTAGGTTTATGTGATTGATAGAGGTAAATAAGATAGATGTAATGGGCTTGGTTGGAATATATTAGAATAAGGTTAGGTGTAGGTTGATCCTTAGTTCTAAGCATGTATGCTAATAGTGTAGTTTTTCAAGGTCTATGATGGGATGATAGATGAAAAGTGGAGACACATGGAGGAGGTTGACTTAGGGGCCATGAGACACTACCAGTACCTACCATGGGATGCAACTATGATCGTGGCACTCATCGATAGATGGGACCCAACCACAAACACATTTTTACTACCGATAGGGGAGATGACAATTTTATTAGAGGATATTTAGTAGATTACATAGCTGCCTATTTAAGGGGATAAAATTTATCACATAGAGAGGGAGGAGAGGAAATACCACATGGATATGATATATGGAGTAGATTAGGTCATTACCAAGTATCATATAGGTGGGATTTGCTATGGGCCATTATGCTAGAGGGCTTAAGGGGACATATGTTTGCTAATGATGATGATGATGGTTGTGTCCTACTTTGCACTACCATATTTGAGTAATGGTCAATTTACATACGTCTTACTAGGGGTGTTGGTGGAGATGCTACTGGGGAGGATTGTGTTTAGGTGAACTCCAGTGTTATTACTCTAGATCTTTAGCGAGCTCTAGGCATTCAGAACATATAGGTAATATGGGATCAACATTAGATTTATTTTCAATTGATAGGCATATGATAAAATTCAAGTGGTGATACCATTGGGGATACCATGGGATGGCTTTAGACTAATATAATATAGAGTGGGTTTCATGAGATGAAGAGGCGATTATGTACTGATGGGGGCAAGTGATGGGGCTAGAGACAGATTATTTTAGAGATGCTTCAGAGGGTTTAGTGGTAGGTGACATAGTGTGGAAGCCATATATGGTATGGCAAAGGTGGGTAGGGTATATATTTCAAACACTATCACTATATATCTAACACTAATTTATGGGAGATGGGATGGAGAGACTAAGATTATCTCATTCAACTAAGTGCAAAGATAGTTTGGCCTCATGTAGAGGATTCCACCAGATTCTCCATGATACAAGAGGGAAGATGTTAATTTATTTATCTTAGAGTTATGACCATAGCATGTCATGTTGGATCAAGAGAAGCTACCAGTGACAGCTACCATTGATTATGTGGGTGTTGCAAATGGTTATACAACATGGTACTAGGCCAAATATAGAGCAACTATTTTTAAATGGGGTGATGGGGGCTAGTAGCCTATGGATATGAATCTCACTGGGAAAATGGTATAGGGTAGTGGCCTATATGGATAGGCACATGTAACACTTATAGTATCACAAACCTAGATCACCATATTATAGGGACATGTGGCCACCTTATAAGGCCAGATTGTCACTTTATAGGGTTAGGTTATGATGCTGATTAGAGAGTGAGATCAAGTGAGGATATCTCTATATTAGTGATGTAGGAGAGAGATTTCTTGAGATAGAGGGTAAGAGTGGCCACAATAATAACAAGAGGACCCCTTGATAGAGTTCTAAGGATATGATGCTCAGCCACCATTAAAGGAGTTGAGATATTATGAGGTGATAGTGTTAGCACAGTGGCCATTAGAGATTAGGTATGGAGAGTACAAGGCCAGTTTGGTAGGTGGTCCATCTATAGCTAATCTAGGATAGTGGGCCTTGATAGAGGGGTAGGTAGGGATATTAGGGGGACCACCACCAAATGGTAGTGTAGATGCAGGTGTAGGTGTAGGAACAAATGGGGCCAATGGTAGTGGTGTCTTAGTGGCTTGATAGATGAGATTATTTGATGTTCATTTTTATATTTTTTAGAATGGCCTATGTGTCGATGATGTGAGATATATATATATATATATATATATATATATATATATATATATATTCATTATATACATATATATATGTATATAATGAATATATATATATATATATATATATATATATATGTATATATATTCATTGTGACATGTATTTATTATTGAATGGATATGATGTGTACACATTGACATGTAGTACTTTCATTATGATGTATATGATGATGAGTTTTTATGATGATTATGGATATTTATTGATGTTGATGGGTTTCTATGGATGTCATGCTATTTGATGTTTTGAGATATTTATGGATGATGCTTATGAATTTTATGGTTCATTAGGATGTTCATGATGTATGATTATGATGAAATGATAAGTTGTTTAGGCCCCATGCTTTATGAGATGATATGTAGACTCATAGTTTTAGGCATGTGATGTTTTACATTGATGGATGTGATGTTAATGATCATTTATGTTATATGATAATGTGATGTTGATGATCATGTATGATTTTATTATGTTATATGATGATGTGATGTTGATGATCATGTATGACTTAATGATGAATATTTTAGGTTTATACATTGTGGATGATGTGTTTGTGCATGGATATGTTCATGGAAATGTGATTAATGGTTTTGATTATAGTTAGTTTGATGATTTTTACTCATATGATAATGTCATTTATGGAGATGATTTGTATATGTGATAGGTGATTTGGTCATGTTTGTTTGGGATGTGATGTGCGGATGTTTTGAATAGTTGTTATGTTTATGGGAAGTATCAAGATGACATTGTATATGAGGTTTATTGATACAATGTGGTTTATGACATTTAGGTTATGATAAGTGTTTATTTCTTTGATGATAATGAGGTTGTAGTGTGATTGTTGATGTTTTATGGTTTTGATGTTTTGTTCATATATAGGATATGGTTTATGGACATGGTTGAAAATGTTACTTATTGCATTGATGAGAATGATGTTTAGAAGGTTTAGATAGGATATGTGATATGGGGATATGATGAAAGAACATAAAGTAGGCTTAAACACACTTTATGCAGAAAAAAGAGAAGAATCATGAGACATATGTCCACATGAACTAATGAATAGAGGGTAATAAAAAGACATGATGTGTACATTGGTAAGGGCCTATCAAAACCAAATTTGGATCATTTTAATGAAAATAATCCCTTCAAATGTTTTGAGTGAGCATGAGTTGATTGGAAAATAAGGTTTCTTAATCGCATTATGTCAAGTAAGCTCATAGTCCCTTGAGCTTAGAGAGGGTATGAAGGGAAAGTAGGTGAAAGGTTAAATGGAGAAATGGGTGATATAGTAACCTAGTATGGGTTAGTTTGGCCCTTATAAAGGTGACCAAATAAGTATAATAGACAAGTCCATGCCTTAATATAATGTGTAGGTTTATCAATGTGGGAAGTCTACTAATGCTATAGATAAAAGATGATTGTGGCTTACATGATTTGATTTAGACATATGGTTATTTTTTACTTTTGTTATTTTGATAAGTTGGTGAAGCTGATCAATACGAGAAGATTCATATGATTGTTTTTGAAAAACTTAACTTAGCCATACTTCAAGGGAGTGGTCTAAAGCTGGATTTTTATATCTTTCCTTCAAGTAAGTAGTCTATCTTTAAACAATTTAATTATTGGGTAGTTATCCTTCAAGGGATTAGTCTACAATTCTAGAGATATGGACCCAAGAGATATTTTGGTATCCCATTTTGATTTTGAATTCTATGTTGAAACATGGAAAAGTATATTTAGGCTTAAATGTATACTTTATAGAGGCAAGACTTTTAACATAAAATGTTAATGATAGGTGAGGGAAAGTGGTTTGAGAGACAATTGATCATGGCATTCCATTTGATTAGAGATGAAAAATATCCAAGAACCATGCCATGGGTAAAGCCATGGTATCCATGCTTAAAATTTGGCTATAACTTTTATAGATGATCACATGGTTCTATGATGTAATCAATTATCCTCAAAGGGAGAAGGATAGGTGAATGTGTAGGAAAAGTGAAAATATTGTAAACCAAGGGACAATCTTAATCTAGACATACAGGTGAATGTGATCCTACTTTAATAATAAAAAGGATGTAAATGTGAAGTATTAAGAGGCTTAGGTTTTGGTTTGCCTTTGAAAGAAGAAACATGATAAGCTCACGATCCATACTTATGGGTTATGATGTAGGGTCCAAGCCAATTGAAAGTGAACTTGCCTCTTTTGCTTTTCTCCATATTAGTTACATGTTGGTTTTCCTTAAGGATGAGGCCTCCAATATTGAATTCTTGCTCTTTCAAGTGTTGTTGTATGTTCACTTGATTTATTATTGATAGACATGAAGATGATTAATTACTACAATGTGATGTTTGTCAAGTAACTCAAATTGTGTGAGATGTTCTTGATGATAATTGCACTCAAAAAGGATCTCATGCAAAGATATGTGAAGAGAAGCAATCTAGACTTCGAGAGGTAAGAATTATTCTACTAAAAAGATGAGAGAAAAAGGGGTATCAACTATAGAGGTTTAAATTTTAGTGTGATAGGCCAATAAAGTGAAAGGGATATACAAGTACCAATCTTGACCTAAATTACTTACTACTTTCATTAAATTTTTGGTGAGGGTTTTGTTAGAGGCTTTTGTCTATCCATTTTCTTGTGGATGATAGGGTGAGTAAAAGCTTAATTTGATGCCAAAATCATCATAAATACCTTGGAATTTATTATTTTTAAAGGATTTTTCATTATCAGTAATGATCTTATGGGGAACACTGAAGTGGTAGATGATATGGTGATTGATGAAATCAATAATCTTTTCATCTTTTGTTGAGATAAGAGGAATGGCCTCTACCCACTTGGTGAAATATTTGGTAGCAGTAATGATAGATTTGTGTCATTATGAAGAATGAGGATTGATTTCCCCAATAATAATGAGATCCCATTGAGATAAGGGCCAATATTGTTTTATACTCAAAGGCCATGGGTTGACACGTGATGTAAGTTAGCATGCTTTTGACATTTGACACACTTTTTTACATAATCAAAATAATCTTGATTGAGGGTGGGATAATAGTAGCCAAGGTGAAGGATATGTTTAATGATGGCTAGGCCACTAAAGTGTCCCCCACAGATTCTATCATGTGTTTCCTTAATAACATGAGAAGCTTCATGACTGCAAAGGCAATAGAGAAGGAGGCCATCAAAGCCATGTTTATAAAGGGTTCCCCCTAGTATGGTGTAATGAGAGGTAATTTGAATAAAGGATATTTGGGCATTCCTCAAAAGTTTGGGGAAATAATTTTGAGGTTAAGGCAGTTAAAAGTTTGGTCATACCAAATTTCAGAAGGAGATGCTTCCACACTACAAATGGTGGGAAGGTTATAACTAATATATCAAGGTATGATAAAATGATGGATGGTGACAAATAGTTTAGATTGGTAGGTTGAGGTAAGATTTGGGAAGCAAGTGAAGCCATCATGTCCACAAATTTGTTGGTAGATCAAAGAACTAACTAGATAAGGTAATGATCAAATGATGCTAAGAGTATGTCTACAAGTTATTTATACTTCAATAAGACATAATTTTTACATTGATAAGTGTAGACACCAAAAATATATACACCTACACTTTAAAATGTTGAAATTCCCTTGGACCTACCCTAGGACCCCCTTGGGACCAATCTACACCTATCAAGCCTAAACCAACCAATCTGCACTCAATTTCACCTAACTAAATAACCTTGACCTTTAGGACCCTATTCTTGTGGACCCTAAACATTGATGATCAAGGTGACTATTGATGGTTAGCTTTGGGAACCCCTAACTATCGATAGTCATGATCCACCTTTTATCCAAGAACATGCATGCTCCATCACTCCATTTATAAATATAACCTTATCTAATTTGTGTTACAAGCCTTTATATACACAAATTATATTTAGATGACCCAATTAAACTTTCAATTCTACCTCTTGCTTGTGCCTATAGGAGAGAGAGGCCTAGAAGGTTAAATGCATCTACAATAATTTTCAAGATCTCAGGCATCTAAGAGTTTTCTTTTGTAGGTCAATCAACATCATCAATGTTATCAAGTATCAACCATCTTAATGGTACCTAACTTGTAATTACCTCTCAACAAAGCTTTTAGGTACCATTAATCTGTTGGAATCAAGCCAAATTTCATTTATAAGCTAACTATGCCAACCACTCACCCAATCAAATGTTGGTAAGACAAGTGCTTGTTTGTTAGTATTTACGTACTTTTATTCCATTTCATTGTCAGCCTAGCCTTTGCCCAAATCATAGAATTCACCTATAGAATCCCATCATTTAGCTATTGATTAACCCAAAAATACATATTCAACCACTGATGGTTAGTCCCCAACCATTGACGGTCAGACATAACCACTGGTGGTCACCCCAATCATCGACGATCACTTGTGATAGAAAAACTAGAAAGCTAATTTGACCTACCTACACCCAATCCAATCCACTTTTCTATGTTTATAACCACTCACAGACATCTTTCAGATTTTCTAAATCATACCCCAATCCCTTAGCATTATTATTAATTATTTTATCACTAATTTGATCATTTCTAGTCTATTTTCTTAACAAGCATTCTTGTGTTCAATTATAGTAATATTATTTAATTGATGCAAGTATGTTCTTTACAATTGTATCAAATTGATTGTTTGAAATATGTGTATTGATAGCCCCTAAATAAGATCTCACTTTTGGGATCTAGCTATCATTAGTAAATCCATCCAAGTATGTCTCTAACAAACAAGTTTGCTTTAGTGATTTCTTATCTGTAGGTCTTCCTCCCAAGCCAAAGAGGAGCTCTTCACAATCTTATGATTCAATGTGTGCACAAACAAATAGGTTTTTAAACCACACCCATATCAATTTTATTTTCTCTCTTTCTTTAAAACTTAATTAAAAATTTACATGAAACATTCTAGCATGCCTAGTGGGACCTAGAGTCTTTACTCACATTTTATTTGCATTTGTATGTTCTTCTCTCTATCTATGCTCATAATTAAAAATAGAATCTATTTTAAGTTTAAAAGCAAATGCATCCATTGCTTACTTTTAAAATTAGTTCACTTTGAATTAAAGCACAATAATCTTATCATAGCATCACTTTTGTTTCACATACTAGCTAGACCACTTTCATCAATCAAACATTAAAATAATTTGAGACAAGGCCTTAATAGGATTTCATTACCTCTCAGTTACTTTACCCATTCTCAACAATCTTTCTTAGAGGTTATTACCAAGGGGATAACCAACTCAACTCTATGGTTGAGTATAAACTCTGGATATTAATATATATTGGTTAAGCACCTAACACCCTTATCACTATAGGAATATGAAGTGAGGGGGTAGGCCCCAATACCAAGCCACATATTGATTCCAATATAGATTATTTTGAGCACCTATGTAATTAAATTACTTCAACAATAAAGTATAATAGCATAACTAGATCCAAATATGATTGTAATATATCTAAATATATGATAATAGACAAGCTACTTCGAGGGGGAAACCTCCACAAGCTTCAATAAGAACACAATTCACAATATATGATAAATAATTACCCACTACCTCCTATATATAGTCTATCTAGGCCATGGTTACTCCATAGGTCGACCTACTAATCAAAAGAAAGCATAGGTAAATGTAATATAATATCAAAGAGGGATAAATAAACCACAAGTCAGCTAATACTATCCTCATACATGTGATAGGTTAGGGCGTAGCATGCCCTTCCCCTTTAAACTAAAATTGTCCTCAACAGTGAACAACTCTAGATGTTATTGCAAAAAATCTTCACCTTCCCAAGTTACATCTTCACTGCTCTGGTTTTTCCACTTTATCAAATATTCCCTAATCTCTCTATTCTCAACCTCTTAGTACGTGTTTGGAGGATCTTCTTTGGTTCCAAAATGAATCGTCCTTCTTCATCTAGTTCTAGGAGCTCTATTTGGGTTGAAACTTTCTATCTAATGACCTTTAAATAGGAAACATGAAATATTGGGTGTATGTGAGATGAATGAGGTAATTCAAGCTTATAAGACACACTTCCAATTTTTTGTAGAACTTTATAAGGGGAATAATACTTAGGAGTAAGTTTGTTGTCCTTTTTTTGTTACTTCAAGGACATCTACTTGTAAGGCTATAAATGAACAAATACCCAGTCACCCACCTCGAAATTTCACTCACTACAGTGTTGATTTGCTTGTTGCTTCATCCTATTTTGTGTCAAGGCCAAATTCTCTCTCAAACTAGCCAAAACCTCTTGTTGACGTTGAATGTGCTCTTGCACATCTTGAACCTTGGTGTCCACCTTTAATGAAGAAGTGATGGAAGGTGGATGGTAACCATATAGTGCTAGAAATGGAGACATTTTAGAAGAGGTATGGAAAGATGTGGTATACCACCATTATGCAAGTGGTAGCCATTTAACCCAATGTTCTTGTTTATCTAATACAAAATAACAGAGATACCCCTCTAAAAATTTGTTAACCACTTTAGTTTATCCATCAAAAGTGAAAATAGGATCACGATCACTTACAATTATTTTTGGGGTTCCATGTAATTTGAGAACTGCTTCCATAAAAATAGCTGCTACTGTACTTGTTAAAAATGGGTGTGAGAGAGCACAAAAATGGGCATATTTTGTAAGCCTATCCATAATGACCAAGATAAAATTGTTACCTTTATATAAAGGTAACCCAGTGATGAAATCCATGGAAACCTCCTCCCACCTTTGACTAGGAATTGCTAACAGTTTTAATAGACCTGGGGTCTTAATTGTTTCACCTCTATTCTATTGGCATATCAATAATCCTTCCATAAAATTTTGTATATCTCCCTTGAGTCCTTCCCAAAATAATTATTTCTTAATTCTATGATAAATTTTCAAGAACCTTGAGTGTCCCCCAATTGGAGATACATGCAACTCTGCAAGAATCTTATGCTTAAGCTCTGAATTTTTGCACAAGTATAACCTACCCTTATACCATAAGACATTACCTTTCCATTAAAATTTGTCAGAGGATAAATTACCTTGCTGGATATTCTAAATCAGAACTTGTGTATCCTTGTCTTACTCCCATTCTAACCTAGCTTCATCTACTCAATCTGCTTGCAACATGGACATTGCACAAAGTAGTGCTTCTATGGATGCATCCCATCTGGATAGTGCATTTGCTACTAAATTATGTTTACCCTTATTATAGATGATTTAAAAATCATAACCCAACATTTTGGTTACCCATTTTTGTTGTTCCTTAGATGATAATCTTTGCTCCAAAAAGTATTTGAGACTATCATGATCCGTTTTCACCTTAAAGTGTCTACCCATAAGATAAGGCCTCCATTATTTAACTGCATCAAGAATAGCCATCATGTATTTCTCATAGATAGGTTTTTGTATATTCTTACATTTGAATTGACAACTTTCAAATGTAATGGGTCTTCCTTCCTGCATTAGTACTGCCCCCAATCCAGACCCAAAAGCATCACATTTAATAGTGAATGTCTGTGAGAAGTCTGGAGTAGCCAAAACTGGAGTGGTGCACATAGTAAATTTTAGTTTCTCAAATGCTTTGGTGGCATCATCATTCCAATGGAAAGCATCCTTCTTTAGCAATGAAGTGAGTGGAACTACTATGCTGCCATAACCTTTCACAAATCTTTTATAGTAACTTGTTAGTCCAAGGAACCCTCAAAGGTTTTTGAGAGTTTTTGGCATGGGCCATTCCATTGTCACTTTGATCTTCTAGCAATAAACTTTGACACCTTCATGGGAAACAATGTGACTAAGGTACTCTACCTCCTGTACTTTAAAAGCACATTTAGATGGCTTCGTATAAAGTTGGTGCTTCTCCAAAATTATCAACACCTATTTCACATGTTGAAGATGTGTTTCCCATGTCTGACTATAAATCAATACGTCATCAAAGAAAACTAGCACAAATTTCCTTAAAAAAGGCATAAAAATAATTTTCATCAAGCTCTGAAAAGTAGATGGTGCATTTGTAATACCAAAGGGCATTACCAAAAACTCATAATGGCTCTCATGTGTTCTAAAAGTAGTTTTATGAACATCTTCATCCTTGATTCTAATTTGATGGTACCCCAAGTGAAGATCCAATTTTTTGAAATAATTAGCACCATGCAACTCATCAAGTAAATCATCAATTACTGGAATAGGAAAATTATCTTTGATGGTGTACTTGTTGAGTTCCCTATAATCTGGGCACATCCTCCATGTGTCATCCTTCTTCTGCATCATGTCCACTAGTGATGAATATACACTTTGGCTATGCTTGATGATCCCTACCTTTAGCATCTCATGGACCATCTTTTCAATTTCACTCTTTTGTGCATATGGATATCTATATGGTTTGATATTTGGTGGTTGACTACCTGGAATTAGTTGAATGGCATGATCATGTTCTCTTTTTGGTGGTAGTCCTTTTGGCATGGCCCCAAAAATAAATGAGTGGTCCTCAATAATTATCTATAGATCAAGATGTGTAGATGCGTGTGTGGGTTGAAATTCTATGGAGCATAATAGTGCAATAATTCCCTCTACCCCTTTTTTAGCATCTTGGTCATCTGATGTGAACTAATTAATTGTGTAGATTTTGCATGTAATCCACGTAGTTCAATTTTCTTACCTTCAAAATGAAAGCGCATGAATAGTTATTAGAAGTTCATCTCAATGGTACCTAAGGTTGTGAGCCATTAAAATCCTAAAACAATGTTTGTGTTACCCATGGGAATAACAAACATAAGAGAGTCAAGATTGTACCCACCCATAGTAAGCTTAATACTATGGCATTTGCCTAAATAATTAATTGTGCCACCATCTGCAATCATGACCTAAAATTCTAGTGCTGGGTAGATGAAACAATTCAATTGAGTGGCCAACTTATGGTTTATAAAGTTATGTGTGCTCCCTGAATCAATCAACACTATCACCTTCTATTTCTTGAGGAAACCCACCACCTTAAGATTTTGTGGAGTGCTAATATCTGCAAGTGCATGACAAGAGATTGTAGGTTGGGAATATTTAGGTACCTAATCTATATCTTCCTCATCATCTTTGGAGGCATCATCTACTTCTTCATCTTCATTTGGTCCGTCAATGTAGAATAACTTCTTCTCAACATATCTATGTCCTTTACTCCACTTGTTGTCACAACTGAAACATAATCCTTTTGCACGCTTCTCTTCAATTTTCCAATTGGTCAATCTAGTAGGTGGAGGAAATATTGGTGATGATATGCTACGATATTTGAAGTGAGTGATTGGATGCTTCTTATTGGCTATGAATTTTTCCTTAGATCTACGTGCCATGATAATAGAATTATGAACTTAAGTGGATTAAACATGCGTACCTCATGTTGAGTGTGGTCCTTGAGTCCACCCAAAAATAGGTCATTCAAGTTTGCTTCAGAAATTATCTCCACACGTAAGGACAGGTTTTGAGAATGATGAATATAATCCTTGATGGAGCCAGTTTGTCATAATTTTTCTAGTTGGCTAAAGTAATTCTCTGTCACACTATTGCCATAGTGTAATTGTAGCTCCTCTTTAAAAATAGACTAGGTGACATTGAGAGACATATTTTTATTTTGAGCACACAACCATCAATACCAAATGAATTTATTAGGTTCAAGATACAAGGATGCCATGGTAACCTTCTAACCACCTGGAATCTAATGTAGGTTAAAAAAATTCTCCATTTGGTTGATCCAATTGAGTGGATCTTTTCCATCAAATTTTTGCATATCCACCTTTGGTAATAGGTTCCTCTGTGGCCATGAAGTTAGATTTGAAGTAGACTGGTTAGGAAAACCACCCTGGTGGGGTTGTGAAATAGAGTTAGCTTGATGATTTGACTAATTAATTTTCAAATCCATCATGATAACTCCCAAAATATCTTGTATGTATTGGATATTAGATTGTATGCCTTGCACCTCACTTTGAATGCCTTACACACTATAGTCAAGATGGCTCACTTTGTGATCTATGTTAGAAAACCTTGGTATAAAGGGTCTAGTACATCCCCCTTCTAACTCCATCTCTTCCTTGTTAGGATTTTTACCACAAGTTTCAGCACCCTTTCGTTAGCCTTGAGTTTGTGGACCTGCCATAAAAGGATTTTACAATGTTGACCCTTATTGGCACTTTTGAGCCAACTTTGACAAAGAAATTTTGGAATTATGTCAGCCTCAAACAAAAATATACAAATAACATATCATAGCCAAATTTTTATAAGCTTTCCAAAAATGTAAATAACTCAATTTTTTTTTTGAATTGCACTCTATAGAGCAATTTTATGAAAAACCATAAAATAGCGATAACTTTTGTAAAATAGATCCAAATGAGCTGAAATTTTAATGGTCACTTAATTTTATTATTTCAAACCTCCATGAAAAAGTTTGTAGAGAAATTATTAACCATTTTTTTATTTATATCAAAATTTAAAAATTTAGTGTTTCGCTCACAAGATTGCCCAAATCGCAGCTCTGATACCACTTGTAATGAAATTACTTAAATAATAAAGTAGAATAGCATAAATAGATAAAAATATGATTTTAATATATCTAAATATATGATAATAGATAAGCCACCTCGAGGGGGAAACCTCCACAAGCTTTAATAAGAACAAAATTCACAATATATGATAAATAATTACCCACTACCTCCTATATATAGTCTATCTAGGCCATGGTTACTCCGTAGGCCGACCTAATAATCAAAGGAAAGCATAGATAAATGTAATATAACATCAAAGATGGATAAGTAAGCCACAAGTCGACTAATACTATCCTCATACATGTGATAGGTTAGGGGCGTATCAACCTAAAAAACTTAAAACTAACCATAGACTACTTCTATAGTACCTAATCCACAAACCAAATTTATATCACACATTCTCATAAACTAAGGCATAATCCAAAAGTGATATTAAAACTAACCTCTAGGCTTAACATACTTCATAGTGTGTGTCTTGATTGCCTCGATCATTTTCTTATCTTCTTCTTGTTTGAGTGGTGATTTTTTTCTTATTTTGTCTCCCCTTTTTCTTGTATGGTTCTCACTCACCAACAATGAAGAGACGTAGTAGTGGAAAACTTGTCACTTAAATCAACCTCTTCTACTTCCTCATCTATGGAGTATGTCTTTGGGATAGAAGATTCACTTCATCCATTGGGAAGCCCTACTTTCATTTGGGTATTCCCCTAAGGAGACATGGATTTTACCACTTTTTAAGACAACAATCTAGTTGTCCTTCAACACTATCATAACACCTCCCCTCACCATATCCTAGTTTCAACTCCACCTTAGGATCCTCCTTATGGCATTCCATCCCACCTTATGAAGGGTATCCCTATTACTGTAATCACCACTCAACCTTTGACCATATAGGCATCTTAGTCTACTAACCCCTCTGATACCATAGCTAAAAACCAACCTATCCAACCAACCATTATCCTTACACCTTATACCCCTACTAATGACTCCTCTACATTTGGGACAACCCTACCATTAACCCATCATGATTCACTTATTTTTAGAGCACCCACCACCAACATTATCAACCTCCCTTCTATCAAACCTGACCCATCAGTCAATACCCCTTTACTAAGCTTAGGGGTATCTATCCCTTCTATTTCACCACCCATTAGCACAAAGGTCACTACCTCACCTCTTATCACCAACCCAACTACCACCCATGCTTAATCCATAGATATTCCTTAGTAGTTACCCATTATACCCAATCTAGGATACATCCCTAATCCACAATGCTATATACCCACTAACCAACCACTATCATCCACCTACCCTACCCAACCTCTAGCATCCACATTACAATATGTGGTAGCCTCTCAACCATAAAACAATTACCAATATATTTCTGAACCTCAACCACAATATCAGCCTTACAATCCTTCTATTAAACCACCTCAAACTGACCTAATGAAAATTATCATGGATAAAATGACCAACCATGAGTCATCCATTTTAGTGGCTCATAACATCCTATCCTATGATTAGATTTGTAATGAACCTATTCATCCTTCTATCCCCATCAGACCTTACCCTCCTCAATGGGAGCTTCTAAAAGTTACCAAATTTCAAATCAAGGAGGACCCCCAACAACACGTTAGGGATTTTAGGCATGCATTTTACATGATTGCTTACAATGATACCCTTCTCTTTTGAGCCTTCCCCATGTCTTTATCCAGCCCAACAATCAATTTGTATAGTGCTCTCACCAATCATTCCATCTTTTCTTTTATCCAACTAGCACAAGTCTTCTTAGATCACTTTCCCATTAACATTTCCAAGAAGTTCTCTATCATAGACCTCTATTCTATCAAGCAATTTGATGATGAGTCCATTGCTAATTTTATTTCTCATTGGAGAAGTTTGATTAATTAGCTTTCATTTTTCTTGCCTCAACCTGAACTTATATAATTTTTTTCATAAACTTGTGCCAAAGATATATATTCTACATTTCATGTCCAAAGCTTCATAACTTTTGATGAGGATTTTACCATGGCATGTAAGCTATAAAAATGGGCCATAGATGAGGGTAAATTGAAGTTATGAAACAAGAAGTATAAATTCAAGACCAATGAAACCTCTTCATCCAAACCAAACAACCAAGCCAATACTAGAACCAAAACTAGGGGAACCGTGAATGATGTCATCTTTAAAACTGCCCTTCCACCCATTATCAATCAATAAAGTTCTCCCATTACCTCCAAACAAAATACAAGGAATCCAAATTGAAGCAACCAAAAAAAATTCACTCCACTTAGAGAATATTTTACCTTACTTTTGGAGAAGCTACTTAAATCTAACCTTATATAACTTTCCACCCATCAAACCTCCCTAGTAGTTTTATTCTTCTCATCTAGCACCTGTTTGGTATAATGAGAATGACCTTTATGATTTTCATTGGGTAATTGGACATGATGTCAGCCAATGTAATACTTTCAAGAATGTTATTTAGAGTCTTATCAATAAAGGGGAAATCATGTTGGATAATCCCAATACTCCTTAATATCAACTCTTAACATCTTCAAGAAACCTTTTCCCAACCTTGCCCTTATTTAAGCTGAAGACAAAAAAGATGAATATTCTCATGATTCCCACATAGTCAATATGGTCCTAGATATGCCTATCATCCAACCTACCTATTATTCCCCCACTTCATCTATCAAGATGGTGGAGTCACTTTTCCTTCCTTTAGAGGCCCAAATTGAGGAGGTTCCTTTTTCCTTAGCTTCACTCATAGAGGTTTTAGAATCATCAAGCACCCCTTTGGATAGGCAACTTGAATAAGCAACCATTCCTTTCCCACCATCTCATGTAACTATAGACCAATAAACAACTATGGACATTGTGCCCAGGGGAACAAATTTTTCACAAATACCCCTCATAAAATAGCCACCCATCCCAAACTTACCTCCCTTACTTGAGGAATTGAATGAGGCTATCAACCCTCCTCCTTAATCCATAGGTATCTCCTCATCGCCTACTACCCTAGAGGCTAGACTTGTATATAAAATGTTTTCCAAACCCATTCAAAAGTTAGGTATGGTTACAAAACTAGACATGGATCAAACCACTTTTTGGTAATAGTTAGGGCTTCCCTACATCAACAAACATGAAACTTATAACATTCCTCTAACCAACCAATCTATCATCTCTCTACAGCCTCTTAAACCAATCCAAAATTCTACCAACCCCTCACCTTCTCTGTCAATCAAAATAGCTATCACATCACCAACCAAACCTTTCAAAACTCTTTGTGCCTTCCCTATCTCAAGTTTGGTTCACACATCCTTGAAGGTAGACTTAACTTCACCCAAGCCTATACCCAATCCTTAACCCACATCAACCAATAAGATTAAAACATTGAAGGGACACATGACTAAGACTCTACTTACCTCTACTTTTCACTCTATTTTAGGGCCTCACCCTTACGCTTCTCTTAAAAAATAACCCCCTTTAACATACGTCACTCATTACCATTGATTACACCAACCCACTTATTATCTGATGCATTAGTCCTTCTTAGATTACCAATAGTTGGACCATCAAACTTGGCCACCCCAACTAATAACATACCAAAAACACCAAATAAAGAAACCACCTTACCGAAACCATCTCACATCAAACCTATTTTCACCAACATGCCCATCTTACGAACCCAAACTACAATCCCTAAACCTCTCTTACCTCTAGAGGAATCCTATATGATCATTATTCAAAGGTTATTTTAGACCTCCTACCTCACATTACCTCCTATCAGACCTTTCAATCCTCTTGGTTTGAAGCCATCTTAGTGTGATGACCATCAAATCTATTCCTATCATAGGACACCTAGGCATGACATAGAAAATTTTAAATCTCTCCAAGCCATTATCCACCAAATCTATGATGAGGATGATCTTTTAGTAGATGACCTTACATTTATTCATTCACCAATACACCTAAAAACTAATCAACACATTCCTAACCCCCCACTCTCACCTTAGAGTAATGGACAATCTACTTAATGCCCCATCACACCTTGCACCTCTATCCATACCATTATTGTGGTCACATAATCAAAATAAAAGTATAAAGGAAAGGCCAAAGTGTCTATTCTATGGACATACCCACTAACTCACCCTAAACCAAACCTGACCCAAACTTCCATGTTTATAGCTAAGCCCAAAGTTACCATCTTAGGCACCTCAAAGGATAACCCCTCAAAATGCATTAGGAGGGTCATTTTTAAACAACTTCACCAAACCCCAGCTAGGATGAGCCTCTACGAGCTCATTTCCACCTCACCCCACCATCATTAGGCTATGATAGAGGCTATACAAGCTATTGAGGTTAGACCAAGAGAATCCCAACCTATAGAGGCCTTTATAGGCACTCTCAAAATTTCCACCCTTGTTACCTTCAAGGACTAAGAGATACCTTCTATCCATCTTGAGGACCCAGATCCCCCTCTTTTTATTATAACCCACATCAACCAAATCTACATAAAATTGGTTATGATTAATGGGGGAGCTAGTATCAACATCATCTCTTCCCATGCCTATGAGTAACTCAATCTACTATAAAATGTCATGTCTGAAATATCATCCATCTTTAGATCCTTTAATGACACTATGACCACTACCTTGGAAACTGCCATCCTTCACATTCGACTAGGACCTCACATGCTCTCCAAACTCTTTTATGTTGTTGAAGGTGAATTCCAATATAGCGATTTACTAGGGAGACCTTAGATCTAGGCCTTGGGTTGTGTACCTTCCACCTTCCATCATTATGTCAAGTTTGAACATGAAGTTTAAGTTGTTACCATACAAGTTGATCCTAACCCTTTTACAACATAAAAGAGTTTGGGGAGCACACCTCTCTCAGATGCACAAGATCTCTCTCTAGATCTCTATCCCTTAAGAGCTCTCTCTCTCAAGTACAATCAACTCCAACAACTTGGATTGATACAAATCTGTACTGTTCTTCAACATTCACATATAATGAACTACTACAATAATCACACAAAGCTAAGAAGATCTAATTCTACATATAGAATTAGGAGACTTGAGCATGCACTTACAACCAGCAGTTAAGCATCTTGAACAAGGGCTCTAAAAACAATCTTACTAATAATAGAAATGTGAACTTAAGACTAAGACTTAAACTCATCATGCAAACACTCGGTTCTGTCCTCAGAAATAGCATTCTAGATGCATAGGTAATTGACACCAGTTCCTGCCTACTTGTCTGTGACCGACGACGGCCGATCCTCTACCGACGCCGGTTTCTCTTCAACTGCAACTGACCGATGTCAGTCGCTCCTGACTGATGCCGGTGACTGTGTAAACCTGCAACTTTGGTAATGCACTCATATGTGAAGATTTTAGGCTCCACACCTTAACACCTATGAGTAACTCAATCTACTATAAAATGTCATGTCTGAAACATCAACCATCTTTAGATCCTTTAATGACACTATGAGCACTACCTTGGAAACCGCCATCCTTCACATTCGACTAGGACCTCACATGCTCCCCAAACTCTTTTATGTTGTTGAAGGTGAATTCTAATATAATGATTTACTAGGGAGACCTTAGATCTAGGCCTTGGGTTGTGTACCTTCCACCCTCCATCATTATGTCAAGTTTGAACATGAAGTTTAAGTTGTTACCATACAAGTTGATCCTAACCCTTTTACAACATGCAATATGACCTACAGACTTAATGATGTTATCCTACCTCCATCCAAAGCACTACAAACAACCACCACAAGCCCTCACTCATGAAAGAAAAAGCCATTGCTTCCCCTTCCATTGAGGCATCTACCAGTTCATCTATATTAATGGACTAGATACCCATCACTAATCCTTTAGAACCCACCTTTGAATTCCTTACCCTTAGATAATACTGCCTCCTCACCCTTGATGCCTTCCAAACCCCCCAAGAATATGGAAGGCTCAACCACCAGCTAGGTTATGAACCCAACATTGGAGCCATTACCACCTTGGGGCCTCTAATATATCAAACCCACTTTATCTATAGGGGAATTGACAAGCCACTTAACATTGCTACCACTCCCTCTTCACCTCAACCATTCACCTCCACCTTATCTTATTTGGACATCCCAAAATTTTCCAAACTATACCTTCATAGGTGTGCTTGGAAGGGATTTGGTTTAGGATTATATGAGCATGGCCCACACATATTGACCTTGATTGAGACCCAAAAGTCTCATGACAATCATGGCCTTAGATTTATTCTACCCAATAAGAAGAAAACCAAATAAACTACACCTACCATTTTTTAAGAATAAACCCCTTCCTCACCGACACCCCCTCCACATATGGGTGAGGATAAGGACATCATCCTACCTAACATTTCTTTTCAACATGATTACCCTCATCCCCTAACTTATCAAAAGGAAGTGGCACCCATATCCATCCATTTAGTCCATCTTGAGATAGTAGGAGAAGACTCTCTTAACATTCACACTATTTAGTACTAGTATGATGGTTCCATTCTCACCTACCTTGGTGCACCTAATTCTCTATCCAAAAATACTTAACTCTAGAGACCTCAACCATGTTGAATTAACCCACCATAGATATTTATATAGGCACTCCGAACATCCTCATGTTGTCAAACTTAGCTAAACTCTCACCCCTAAGGAACTACAAGACTTCTCTACCTTCTTCCACGACCACAGTGTTAAAATCACTTGGTCATATACTGACATGCCTGGAATTGACCTAGCCATTTCCACCCATAACATTGTGACTAATCATGATGTCAAGCCTATTAAACAAAAACTCTATCACATGCTTCCTTACATATCTGTCCTTATCAAAGAAGAGCTCTAACACATCCTTTTTTTTCAACTTTATTCAACCCATTGATTATCCTTAATGGGTTTCAACCATCATCCTTTCAATAAAGCCATAGGGGGACTATGTATCTATGTGGACTTTCATGACCTAGCCAAGATTAAATCCATCCTCAAGATGCTACCTCTAACCAATCTTAAGCAAATCCATAGTTTGTAGGGGAAGCTCCAATCCAACATTTTATGTTCCAACTCTCTGATCGGTTTTAACCCTTTCACCACCTCTTAAAAAAGGAAATATCTTTAAAGTGGAATGTTGATTATCAAAAGGCCTTTAATGCACTCAAAGAGTACCTTTTATCTCCACCTATCCTTACACCTCATAAGGATGACTAACCTTTATACCTTTATATCTCTACCACTGACAATTCCCTAGGGGCAATGCTTGCCCATCAAGACAAACACCACAAAGAGAAAGCTATCTATTAAATTAAACACACACTTGTTGAGTATGAGACTTGATATACACATATTGAGAAACTTTGTTTGGATCTAGTCTTCATAGACCTAAACTTCACCACTACCTTCTTAACCATAAAACTTTTGTCATAACTAATACCAAACCACTCAAGTACATGCACTCCAAACCATAACAAAACTAACATATGGCTAAGTGGCTCATGATTTTAGCTAAGTTTGACCTTGAGTTCCTATAGTAAAATTGAATTAAGGGGCAAGTCATTATTGACCAATTCACTGACGTACCCCTAACAGACACCCAACCTCCCCCTCTTGAATTTTAGATGAGTCAATTGTAAGTCTCTCTTAAGTGGATTTTACCAATCACATAACCATGTTTTTTAATGGTTCCAAATGTTAGTCGGGTGGAGAAGCTGGTATCATCCTTATACCCCTTATTGGCTAACCACTTCCTTTGTCATTTAAACTTGAATTTGAATGCACCAACAATGTGGTTGAGTATAAAGCCCTAGTAATAAGTCTTCAAACTACCTTAACCTTAGGAGTCAAAACAATTAATATCTTTGGTGACCCCCAACTTGTGGTCATCTAAGTCAATGACATTTACTATTGTAAGAATAAAACTATACAACTATATACAAAACTAGTTACAAAACTCCTAGCATCATTTGAATACTACTATATTCAAACCACCCCATGATCTACCAACAAGTTTGCTGATACCATGGATTCTCTTATTTGTCACATCTCATCAACACCTTTAGACTTCAAACTAGCAATCATTGTCCATCACCTCATCAAACCTTCCTATACCAAATCAGACACTCTAACCATCTTTAGTGTGGAAGAGATTCTACCCAATCTTTAGTATCAACAAACCTTTGGCTACCTTCACCTTGGTATACTTCCCTTTAGCCTCTCTAGGAATGCTCATCAGGAATTTATTCAAATGACCTCCCATTACACCAATATGGGAGGAATTCTTTACAGATGTGGTTTTGATGGCTTCCTATTCCATTGACTTCATGGTCTAGAAGCCTCTGATGCTATCAAGGAGACACATGAGGGTATCTGTGGGGGATACTTTAGTGAACTCACTATGGCTAAGCACATCCTCTACTTGAGCTATTATTGACCCACACTTAACCAAGACTATTGAGATTATGTGAAAAAGTGTGTCAAGTGTCAACAACATGCTGATTTACATCATGCACTTGGTAATAGCCTTCACATTTTTGTGGACTTTTGGCCATTTTCACAATGGGTTCTAGATTGTATTAGTGAAATCAACCCCCACTCTTCACAATGACATCATTCTATCATTACCATGACTAAATATTTTACCAAATGGGTGGAAGCTATTCCTCTTATCTTGACAAAACTTGAAAAGATTATCAAATTTATCACCTAGCATATCATCTACTATTTCGGTGTTCCCCATAATCTCATCATCGACAAAGGAAAATCCTTCAAAAATAAACAAGTCCAAGGCATTTGTTATTTATTTTATATTAAACTTATCTTTTCATCACCTTATCACCCACAAACAAATGGATAACCTGAAGCCTCTAACAAAACCCTTAACAACATGCTTACCAAAATGGTTAATGCCTTAGGTCAGGATTGGCACTTACACATCCTTTTTTCCTTATGGGAATAACTTAATAGCATCTAAATCCCTAAAAGTGATACACCTTTATCTCTTGTGTTTGGATCCAAGGTTGTACTTCCTCTTGAAGTCCAAATACCTTCTCTTTACATATCTTTTCATGATCTTATATTAGAAAATGACTATCATCAAAAATGTTTAGCTCAACTTGAGATACTTGATGAGAACCATTTGGTAATCCTTTACCATCTCTGTGTCTATCAATAATGAATCAAACATGCCTATAAAAAACACCTAAAAGTTTGAGAATTCAATATTGGAGATCTTGTTCTCAAGGAAAATCAACGTGTAACTAATATGGAGAAAAGCAAAAAGGGAAAATTTTCTTTCAATTGGCTTGGACCCTACATCATAATCCATAAGTATGGATCATGAGATTATCATTTTTCCTCTCTTGAAGACAAACTAGAACTTGAGCCTCTGAATACTTCACATCCACATCCATTTTATTGTTAAATATCCCTTTTATTGTTAAATAGGGATCACAATCATCATTTTTATAACTTAAGCTCATCCCCTGCAACCACATTCACTTCCCTCTTTTGGGGGAAATTATTTGAAACTAAATCATGTGATTATCTACCATAATTATATCCAAATATTTAACTATGGGTACCATGACTCTATCCCTGGCATGATTTTCATAGTACTTCCCATCTCTTTGAGATCGGTTCTTATGGTCATTGTCACCTATACCCCTTTCTCACCGATTGGACCTTCATGTAAACATATTTTTTCCTTCATAAAATTACTCCCTTGATAATGTATAATCAAGTATATGTCAAGTGAAAATAATTTTAAAATTCATAAATAACCTATGGGTCATTTTTGGCATTCATAGACTACTCCCTTAAAGGATAACTATTAAAAAATCATCTAAAATTGCCAAACATAAGGTGGATTGCTTCCTTGAAGAATAACTGTCAAAAAAATTTGAACTACGCACATAAAATTAGACCACTCCTTTGAAGGATGGTTGAGTAAAGCATTTATCAAAGCTAGCGATTTCTTGGAAGCTTCTCACTTCACTCAGCTTCCCCAACCCTCAAACAAAATCAAAATAGAAAAAACCCCCAATCAAAATATATGAGTTTTAAAAGCTAAAATCAGCTCTCACAAATGCAATAATCTTAGAAATCTATACTTGTCTCTCCTTAGTAGACTTCTCACATTAATCAATCTACACTTTATATATAAACATAGACTTATTTAAACTACCTCTTTGAAAACCTACAAAAAAGGCATACTAGTCTCACTAATAGTTCCAATTTCACCCATTCTCCCTCCACATATTATGTGCATGGGACTATGAGCTTACTTGAAAAAATGTGATCAAGATACCTATTTATCAACCTAAGCATGCTAATGTAAAACATTCGAAAGGATTCTCTTCATTAAGCTAATCCAACTTTGGGTTTTGAATCGATCTTTACCAGTGAAAAGGAATCATGTTCCTTTCCTTATCTTTTATCAGTTCATGTGGATATACCTCTCATGATTCTTATCACTTTCCTACACAACTAGTTTGTTACTTAGTTCATGTATTTTCATTTTTAACTATATTCACATTCTACCTCTTTTGTCATGAACAACAAACATCACATCAAAAGCATGAGCATTATCAACTGTGTCAATAAGTAACACCATCTATCTCTCTATGCACCAAACACAATGTAATAATATCATAATAGACCATAAACATCAACATATCTAGTCATAATTATCACATTATATGTGCCTATAAGCATATCATTACACCAATATAAACATCAATCAAATTAATGAGCAAGACATCATAACATATACCATTTACCATTCCATCCATATGACCATAAACAAAGCCATTACATTATCATATAACATACCTCCATCAATAACACATCCTATCATACCCATGTACGAAATAACAACATCATAACTATCTTTCTAGCATAACATGCCTAAGCTACTAACTAGAACACTAACATCATACACCACAAGTTAGGAACCATAAGCTATACTCATAATCATAAAAAATGAGCACCACATGATCCATAAGCATCCATGATATATAAAATAAAAAATCATACATCATATACATCAAATCATTAAAAAATAATACATGTAAAAATGTATCAACTCTCTCAAAAAAATATATCTCACTACATCGATGCATAAGCCAGTATCAACATAATACATCACAATAATGCATTTGAACATAATCATGGGTCTACACCACTACCACTATCCCCATCTGTGCTTGTACTTATACCTAGTGGTGGTCCCCCTAGGACCCTACTTGATCCACTGTACCTACCCACTAATTTAAAGTAATTATTGATGGCCCACTAGACAAATTAGCTCTATATTATACAAATATTATGGCCTAGGGAAACTGGTCTAGCATCATCACCTCATAATATTTGAGCTCTTATATGGTGGCTAGGTACCATGATTTTGGACTATCCTTGGTGGCCCTCCCACTACTACACCTACTATATCCCTTTATTTGATTAGGTCTCTCTCACTTATAATGATGGTAAGCTGACCCCACAATATGGTGATCTAGCCTTGTAGTGTAGCCACCTATCTTTGTAACACTTGTATCTAAGCCTAGGTTGTATACAATACCACCTCTACCTATCCATCCTAACTGGCTAGATCTACAACCGTCCACCTTGCCTCTCTATTATCTCCTCCCATATTTACCACTGCATAGATTGATTGGTACCAAGCCATATAACCATCTATTTACTCTATACCATCCATAAGGTCTCTAGAAGGAATCTCCTCAAAACCACCATCTAAAACTATCAGGGTAGGCTATGATATTGATAACTAAACCTCTGAGTCCTACATCCTATATTGTGTATGTAAAACTGGTACACCCTATATCAAGTTGAACTGATGCTACACTTGATCGAATAAAATCAACTCAACCTTACCCTCTCTATAACCCATTATCCACCTATAAATCTACATAATAAGGGTATACCTCTTGTAGCTTAGCTAGATCAAGAACTATAGGTATGGTCTCTAAGTGATGTCCCTAACTACCAATGCACCTAGGGCACCTCTAAACCAATTGAGATCATGTGCTCCACTTCTTACCCTTGATGTAACCACATCATCTCTCTATCTCATGAACTAATATGAAACTCTAGATGTGTATACCTTGCCCATAGAAATCCCATCAACCTCAAAACCTAGATGTGCTCATAAGCTTAGTAATACAAAATCATGCCCATGCTGATACCATACCTCTTATGGTGTCTAAATCCCCATAGCTCCTTGTAAATTTAGATTAGAAAAATTGGGACCCAACCAAACATTATCCTCCCAAGTAATAAGTCCACCAAAATAACTAGCAATACATAAAGAAACCTCTTATTAATTAAATCCAGGAGCCAAAAGTATGTAACAAAAATCATCATCATTGTCATCAATCTCCTCTCCTTTGGATCTCTCTCATATAATCTTGTGTAGCTAAACCCTCCAAAATGCCACTAGACCTAGTCACTATCATCTCCATATAGATACTCAACATACTTATCTTTATCTTCTTGCTCTATCTGGTAAATTGCCTCATCATGTGGTGGGAGTCAAGGGATCCTATGTACATATTCTAAGAGAATAGTCATCTCCCTGATCAATAGTAAGAAGGTATTAATATCAGGATCCCATCTCTCAATGAGTGATACTATCATCGATGCATCCCTAGGCATATGATGGTAGTGCTCATCACTCCTCACCCTACCTCCTCTATATACACCTAATCATCTATAGTCATCCCCTTAAGAAGTACAGGGAAGATGTGTGACATATAGTTGCATATCTGGATCTACTCTTGGGCTTACATCAAATCAAAAATCTTATTTTAGACCTTAATTGGTCTCATCTACCCTATCTTTTAAATGCACCTCTAACACTAACCTATTTGACCTAACCATAAACATAACCCATTTATCCCTTGTACCCAACTTATTTTACTAAAATTCAATCCTAAACACTTATCTTAACCCTAATCATTAAAATTTAAACTTGAATACCATACCTAAGCCCTAAACACTTTTTAAAACCCTGGCTTATCCTAGCTAACCATTGTTGGTCATGCTCATCATTGATGATTGGGGACCCCTAGTTCCTATGGTGTTGACCATAGATAGTCACACCTAACCATTGATGGTCACCTATGGCCATTTCATGGTCAAAATGCCCAAAACCCCCAAGGCCCAAATAGTAAACAAATTGAAATACACTAACCTAAGCACCCTACCTAACTAACATGCTACCCAATTACCCTACCCACCCTATCAATTTGACTCAATACCCACCATTTTAAACCAAAACATCCTAAAACCTTACCTAGGTCATCTAATAAAAAAATAATTTTCACACCTACCCAACCTAAGTAAATTTAAAACAATAAAATCAAATTACATTACTAATTTAAATGCACCCCCTACCTCATTCTATGACTTCCTCTATGGTCTGAGCCTATGAGCAGGTACTCAACTAGATTCTCATGCTCTCTACATTTTGGACCCACGTAATTACCCACATACTTCTAATTAATGAGCAACACCCACCTTAGTAAATACCTTCCTTGTAAAACACCAAAATCACTAGAGCCTAGTTAAATATAGTGAAACAATGAAAATGATAAAATAGCTTTTATTTTTTACTTTTATGCCCTATATTTTTAGGGTTTCCTCCAACCAGCGATAGTCAAGGTGACCATCTATAGTCATATTTTAGGTACCCTAACCATCGATGGTCAAGAAATCCTACAAACCCCCAATTCCACTTTTTACCTAAAACCTACCAAATCTTAACATAACTACACCAAGTTCTTGCTTACTTTAGAGATGCCTTTCTCCCACCAACTTAACTATCCTATCACCTCATCATTGGTATATTTTGGCCCATTTAGCATTTAATATAGTGATATTTATTTCTTGGTCCTTTGGTTGTAGCAACAACATTTCCATGTTAACCCCTTTTACATTTTACACCACCTTGTGCATACTGACCCACTTGTGTCTCACCATGAATAGTTCCTACATTAGATACCCATGACACTTGACCCATTTGTGTTTTCCCCAAGAGCACTTCTTGCCTTAAAAACCCATTAGAAACACATAAATTACTTAAGAGACTTACATTTATGAGTGTTCCTAGCCACCACACCTATAGGTAGTCATGCAGTTCACTCATCACTTATCAATCTTAATACTAACCTTTATTTTTAACAACTATGGAAACCTATTATATGCATGATCTTTGCTATCATAACTTTTGTTACATTTTGTGCAAGTTTGTATCTCAATTACCTGAGCTCATATCACCACCTCATGACACACTATTTACCACTTATCAAACCTGTACCTACTTCAACTTCACCTCACCAAATCTTAGTTTGAGGGGGAACACCTCCTCTCACTCTCGAGGAAACCAGACCCTTGACCCATACTCCATTTTTATTTTTAAGCTCATCCATGCAAGCCTCATAATAAAAAGGGGAAAATGTAGACACTAAAAATCCACACACCTACACTTAAAAATGTCAAAATACGCCTAGACCTACCCTAAGACTCCCTTAGGACCAATATACACCTATCAAGCCTAAACTAACCTATCTACACTAAGTTTCACCTAACTAAATAACCGTAACCTTCAAGACCCTATTCTTATGGACCCTAAGAATCTATGATCAAGGTGACCATCGATGGTCAGCTTTAGGAATCCCTAATCATCGATGGTCTAGATCCACCTTATAGCCAAAAACATGTAAGCTCTAATGATCCATTTCAAAATATAACCTCGTCTAATTTATGTTGCGAGCCTTTACATACATAAATTATATTTAGATGACCTAGTTACACCTTCACTTCCACCTCTTCTTTATTCCTATAAGAGAGAGGCCTAGGTAGTTAATTACATCTACAATAATTATCAAGAGCTAAAGCATCTAAAAATTTTCTTTTATAAGTCAATTAGATCATCAATGTTATCAAGCATCATCCATCTTATTAGGATTTGACTTGTCATCACCTCTCAACAAATATTGTAGGTACCATTAATCTAATGGAATCAAGATAGATTTCACCCACATGTTAACTACACAAACCACTCACCCAATAAAATTTTGGTAAGACAAGTGCTTGTTTGTTACTATTCATGTACTTTTATTCCATTTTACAATTAGCTTAGCCTTTGCCCAAATACCAAAATTCACCTAAGGAATCCCATCATTTAGATATTAATTTAACTAAAAATAAATAATCAATCATCGAGAGTTAGACCCCAATTATTTATGGTTAGGCATAACCATCGATGGTCACCCCAATCATCAATGGTCACCTATGGCAAAAAAACTAGCAAGCTAATTTGACCTACCTACATCCAATCCAATCTAATTTTCTATGTTTATAACCACTCACAAACCCCTTTTAGATTTTATAAAGCATACCAAAATCCCTTATCACTATTATTAATTAGTTTATCACTAATTTGGTCATTTTTAGTCTATTTTATTAACAAGCATTCTTGTGTTCAGTTTTAGTAATCTTCTTTAATTGATGCAAGTACCTTATTTCTAGTTTTATCAACTTAGTTGTTTGAAACATGTGGATTGACAACCCATAAGGAATTTATAACTTTTGGGATCTAGCTATCAATAGGTAATCCACCCAACTATCTATCTAATAAACAAGTTTGCTTTAGTACTTTCTTATCTACAAGTCTTCCTCCCAAACAAAAGAGGAGCTCTTCACAATCTTCTGATTCAATGCATACACAAACAAATAGGGTTTTTAACCACACCAATGTCAATTTTATTTTATCTCTTTATTTGTAAATTAAGTGAAAATTTACATGAGACAATAATATCTATCGAATTGGTTGATCACAAGTTAAGAATCACCAAAGATACTTATTGTTTTGACTCTTAAGGCTAGATTAGTTTGGAGACCTATGGCTAGAGCTTCATACTTAGCCATGTTGTTGGTGCATTAAAATTAAAGTTTAAAAGAAAGGGGAAGAGGTTCACCATTAAGGGTAATGATGATATCTTTGGCACCCCCACCATTTTGGCATTTGGAGCCATAAAAAAATGGTCATTTGGTAAGCAAGTTATTCCTTAGAAAGAGTAATGATGGACTCATCTAGGAAAGCAAGAGAAAGTGGTTGATTGTCTGGTAGAGGAGCTTTGGATAATTGATTAGTGATGACCTACCCTTTAATATAATTTTTTTGAAGGAAATCAAGATTAAGCTTAGTTAGAATCATGAGCCACTTATCCATATGCTAGTTTTGGTATGGTTTAGAATGCATGTACTTTAGTGAGTCAGTGTTAATGATGACATAGATTTTATGATTAAGAAAGTAGTGATGGAGTTTGGAGGCCACAAAGACTAAAGAAATGTAAAGTTTCTCAAGATGAGTATATTGAGTCTTATATTCTATCTAATGTAGTTTAAGACTTTTTCTTTGTTCTATTCATTATTATGAGTGAGCATTGCCCCTAAAGAATGGTCTGTGGGGATATATAAAGGTATAAGGGATAGTCTTTCCTAGGAGGGATGAGGACATGTGAAGAGAGAAGGTAATCCTTGATTTAATCAAATTCTTGTTGATAGTATTTAGTCTAATTAAAAGATGTGTCTTTGTTAAGGAGATGGTGAAAAGTTTGGCATCTATTCAATAATTGAGAGATGAAACAACATATTGACTAGATCTTCCCTTGCAAGATATGAAGTTGATTAAGGTGGGTTAGAGGTGGAATCCCCAAGATTATTATAAATTTGGTGAGGTATATTTAAATTCCTCAAAAAGAGATGATAAAGCCAAGAAGCTTTCCTAATAAGACCCCAAAAATGCATTTCTTGGGGTTTAGCCTTACATGATAATGGATTAGTCGATTAAAGATGATTGAAAGAATAACTAGGTTATACTTGTGGTGTTTAGATTTATTAAGGATATTTTACATATAGTACTCTACAATTTTATGGATGAGATCATGAAAAATGTAGGTCATGGTATTTTGATAGGTTACTACAGTGTTCTTCAAACCAAAAGGCATGACCCTTTAGTAGAAGGTCCCCCATGGGGTGATGAAAGAGGTTTTGTGTTGATGCTTGGGAGAAATCAAGATTTGGTTATATCTCAAGAAACTATCCATGAGAGATAACATCTCATGGCCAACTATAAGATCAACAAGTTAGTCAATGTTAGGAAAAGGAAAGTCATCCTTTGGGTAAGCAAGGTTAAGGTCATGAAATTTGATATAAAGGCAATGTCCACCTATGGGTTTGGTAATGGGAATGATGTTAGAAACCCATTAGGAATAATCAATGGATTGGATGAAGTTGATAGATAAGAGGCATTAGAGTTCCTCTTTGACTAGAAGAGTGATGCATGGGTGCATCCTGTAAAGCTTTTACCATACTGGCTTAACCTCAAGATGGGTGACAATGTTCTGAAGGGTAATAGAGGGGTCAATTCTAGGAATATCTTGATAGGACCAAGAAAATGATATATTATAGTCATAAAGGAAAGAAGGGTAATCTTGTAGCTCTATGGAATTTAAGGATTGGTCAATCTTGATGATATGGGGGTTATGCTGAGTACCCAAGTTGACATCAACACTAGATTCATTTAACATGGTTTGGTTATAGGAAGGAAAGGATTTATGGATAGAATAATCCCCCAAATTAAGTTAGGTGAGAATGGAATCATCATCCTGACATTAGATGGTGTTGATGGTAGGAAAATCTCACTCTATCATTTTAGGATGGATGAGAGGAAGGGTTTTAATTTGGCCATCATTTTGATAGATCAGGGGGATCAAACTAATGGTATTGATAAAAAAATTTAGATGAGATGATATCAAAGTCATCAAAATTCAAGGGAGATGGTGTTGGTGAGTATGGAACATCCTCATCAATGGTGGCAATGGGTTTTGGTGAGGTGGGTTCTTCTAGTGGTATGAACCCAAGGCCAAATAACTCATGAGGTTTTTAGGTTTTTATTATAGATAGCTTATGAGGTCCTTATTCATAAAGGCTGAGACCAAACCCCTTTCAAGCACACCTATAAAGGTAATATTTAGCAAAGGCTAGTTTGTTGAGATAAGAGAAGTTGGACGTGAATGGTTAGAGGGATGAGATAGTGGTAAGAGTGATAAGTGGCTGATCAAGTCCCCCATAGATGAAATTTATTTGATTGTTGGGGAGCCCAAAAGGGATGATGATTCTGATGTTGGAATCATAGGGAGGGTCATGTTTGAGGTTACCATACTCTTGTGGAGTAGGGAAAGCATCAAAGGCTTATAGGCAATATTCCCTAAGTGAGAGACATTAGAAAGTGGGTTCTAAGAGGTCTTCTATGGGAATCTGAGAAGAAGGGATAGATGAGTAGTTGAAGCTTCATTAGTGTTGTTGGTGGGGGTGCTATGAGTTTTGGTTGGTGGTGAGGTAATGTTTTTAGTAGTTGATGGTGAGGTGGATGATGGAGGAATAAGAACATCATTAGGCCAATATGTCATATTACAAGAGGTAAAAGGACTATCATCAACTTTAATGGTAACAAGCTAACATTCATGCTCAAATTTAACACATCGATGTAAGGTAGAAGGGACATAACTCATAGCATAGATCCAAGGGCATCCGAATAACACATTGTATTGGAAATCACCCTCTATAATGTAAAATAGTTTAGGAATGGTGAGAGGTCCCAAGAGGATATGAAGGATAACTATGCCCAAGGTAGTGGCCATGATATCATTAAAGGAGTAAAATACTATTGTGCTTTCTAACATGATGTTCTTGGGGAACTAAAAGTGGTCATAAGCATGGGAAGAGATAATGTTATTGCTAACTACTCCATCAATCATCACCCTTTTGATGTGGGTTTGATTGATGTACACATTAATGAAGAGGGGAGGATTATGATCCTTAGTATGAATAGGAGGTATTTTATAATCTTGAAATGTGATGAAGGTAGAAATTTGGAAGGCTCCAATAAAGGGTGCAAGAGTTTGGGGATCATCTAGTTGAATGTCTATAGATTTTAGAGCCTCTATCAATACTTGATGATGGTGGGGTGAGGTGTTTATTGATTAGCTCATAAAGGCTCATTTTCACCAATGTTTGGTGAATTTGTTTCAACATGATACACTATATGGAGTTAGAAAGGCTGGAGGGAGAGGATCCAAAAATGGATACTTTGGGTTTTGGTGGTGGCATAGGTGAAGGTGTTTGGGTTTAGTAAAAAAGTTGAGGGGTTGAAGGGTATGTCCAAGGAATAGAAACTTTGGATTTTACCTTTTCCATTTATTGGGCCTGAGATAGAGTAATCATATGAATAGTGTGGATGGGGGGATTTGCTAGGTTTGATGGTTTTTTTTATTCCTCTTCTTCACTCTTGGGTGAGAGTGAGGGAGTAGGTAAGTGTTGGATAAGTTGGTTAGGTAGTTTAGTTGGTAATGGGGGTAAGAGAGATAAATTTAATAACATAACATCCTCATCATATAGGCTATGAATAAGTGCTTGTAGAGCTTTTTATTTCTCTGTGTCATGTCTTAGTTCCCTATGGTATGCATAAATCAAGTTATGACTGAACCAAGAGGGTTTGGTATTGGAAGGGTAGAATGGTTTCACAGGTGTTAAGCTAATGGTAGAAGTTTGTAATAAGCTTTATAGGATGGTTGAATAAAATTCATTCAAAGGTGTTGTAGGTGATGGGTTTATAGTTTTAGGGATGAGATCTTCTTAGAAGCAAATTTCACCTTAGAGGTTATAGGTGGTGGAATGGTTCTAGTTGGTGGTTGGGATTGCTTAGTTATGGTTGCATTCATGGCAAATGATTTGAGAGTGTAAGATTTGGATGATGAGGGGTTGGATATAGGTGGGAAATTAGAGGTGGATAGGTTAGTTAAGAATGAAGGAAAACTAGATGATTTGGTAGGTTTATTTAGAGAAAATGGGGATGGTTTACTAGAGGAATAATAGTTAATTGGGAGGGTATAAGGATGGGGTCCTAAGATATAAGGTAGGTGGGAAGAAGATGGTATGGGTCTATTTTGAGGTAGAGGTTGGGAACTCTACCTTCTTAATTGGTTTGGCTAGGGATTTCTTTGGTGGACTACATGGGGTTAAGTCCTACTTCAAAGAAGGGTGAGTATGGCTAGGTGTAGGAAGAATTCCTATATTATTGATAGGTTTGGTAAGAGAAACATACGGTGATTTATCAATATTAAATAGATTTGGTTAGGATAGTTCACTTATGGTTTCAGAAGAAGAGGTATCTTATGGAGTGATAATAATAAGTTTAAGGGTGGATTCAAGTGAGGTTGATCACTCATATTTGTTTTAGTAAGGGAGCCCAAGATGATGCCAAAAGGTGGCTCTATCAAATTTGGGTTGAGAAGTGAACTCTAGAATTTTAACTAGTCTATAAAAAGGGTTATAGATGGGTTTGGTTCTTTGGTCATTAGTTTCAAAAATTAAGCTCTTAGGTGGTGGAGAGGGAAATGATCCTTTATATTTGTTTTTAATGAAAGGTTCCAAATTGGCGGCTAGTTGGATGAGGTGATCTCTTCTTTTGGGATGGTTTTTGAAGGGATAATGGATAATTATATGATGGGTGTAGGTGAGTCATCTTCCAATGATGGTATGTACGTGGTTGTCTCCTTTGTTTGGGTGTCCAAAGGAATGGAAGGAAGTTTTACCTCTTTAATGGGTGGAGTGGAGGAAGAATATATGGTTAAATAAAATGTTGTCTCCTTTGGTGTTTCCATCAAAGGAGAGGTAGATAAAGCTAAGGTCTCATCAAATGAAGAGAGAGGGGTGATGGATTCCTTCATTTAGGTATCCAAAGGAATGAAAGGTGAGACCACTACTTATATGAGTGAAATGGAGGAAGTAGTTGTAGTAGTGGTTTACTCAATAATGGGCTCACTAATAATAACATTAATGGTATGTGCCACATGAGAGTGAGATGATTCTAGTTTATTATCATGGTGATGGGTAGAAAGAGCATGATTGGGAAAAGGTTTGTAGAATATGTCAAGGGACTAATTAAGAGGTGTGTTAGGAGTATCAATCAAAACTTATCCACTATCTATTAATCTTTGGACAAGAATTTTCAAGGTATTGCATCTATTAACATCATGTTAAATAACTTAATGAAAGGCATAATGGTCATTCTCATTGTACCAACTAGGCACAGGGTGAGAAGCATCAAATTATTTGGGTGGTTTGATAGGTGGAAGTTGGATGAGGTTAGATTTGAGAAATTTGTCCAAAATTGAAGCAAAAGACTCCTCGATGGGGGTATATTATTTTGGAGGAGCTCAGTTTTGGTTTAGATTTTGTTGGTAGGAAGGGTTAGAGGAATTGGTTTGATGGGTTTGGTTGATAGTTGGTGGTGGAGTAGTTTTTAGGATAATTGAGTTTTTGAATGATTTTGTCTTGGTATTAAGATGGTTGGATTAGTTAGTGGCTTTGGTGGAGGGAGGGTCATTGGATTTAAATCTATAATTCTTGTTCCATAGTTTCAATTTCCCTTTGTCAATGGCTTAGTTTTCAAGTTTAAGTGTCATGGTGAATGCCTCATCAAAAGTTTTAAAAGTTGGAAATTGAAGAGTGGGGGAAATATATTTGGCACAACATTAAGATATGAGTTCAATAAACTTAGGTTGGGGTAAGGAGAAAGAAAGTTGGTTGATGAGACCTTTCCATCTAGTTACAAAATTGTTAATTGATTTGTCATCAAATTACCTAATAGAATAGAGGTCAATAATAGAAACCTTTTTAGATATATTTATTAATAAGTGCTCTAAAATGATTTGGGATAATTGGGAGAATGAAAATATGAAGTTCTTGGTAAAAGCACTATACCAGTCAAGGGTTAGTCCTGATAAAGACATGGGGAAGGTATGAAGGAGGAGAGCATCATCACATGCAATCAAATAACAAGAATGATGAAATGATCTCAAATGTTGTTGGGGGTTCTCCTTACCTTAGAATTTGGAAAATTTGTGTAATTATCATTGAGGAGGATAAACAATTATAGGAAAATATGGATGGATGGGTTCCTTATAGATTTGATTATAGGATAAAAGGTTATGAGACCTTGAAATAGATGACTCTAGGTTAGTCATTTTATCCATTAATATCTTGACCAAGTCTGTCTGAGGTTGGGAAGCTACATAATTAGGTGGTAAACTTTGTTGAGATTGGGTGGAAGTAATGTATGGATGAGTGATAGAGGGTGTTGAAGAAGCCACATATTGGTAAGGGGTCATAGGAGGTTGGGATGGTGTCACATAAGGGTTGATTAACACAAATGGGTGGGTAGAAGGTGTTATGTATCCTTGTGGGTTAGAAACATATGGGTAATATGTCATGGGTACCTATTGGGGGGATGATATGGGTTAGTTTAGAGGTATGTTTGGGTTAGTGCATGGTAGTATGGATGTAGATTAGGTTGGAGATATGAAAGTGCTAGCTGGTTATTGGTGGGTGGTAACTCTAGTGCTAATAGGTGTAAGCATTTGAGGTATGAAAAGTACTAAAATCTAAAGAGGGGTATAAATTGGTGGGTTAGTTGAACTAAGGGTAATGGTATAAATAAGGGTAGAAGACAACCCCACATTAGAAGGATTATAGGTGACAAGAGGTAAAGTTGATCCAATGTTAGAGATATTGGTTGGGGTAGTAGGTGTTTGGTTATTGGTTAGGATGTTGGATGGAGTTTGGGGAGTGGTTGTAGGTGGGATATTAGAAGAAGAAGAGGCTTGGGTGAGCATAGGTTAGGTTAAGGTGGCACCCACTAGAAGATGGGGAGGCATACCATAGGGTGGATCAACATAATTAACTAAAGAAAAACGGGTATGATTAGATAAGGTGTTTAGGTAATGCTGAAGAGCTACAATATTATTATCAAGGAAGGTAGTGAAATCTACATCACCCTAAACAACAATCAGAAGCCTGGTAGGAGGGGCGAAAAGTGAGGGGAACCATAAACATCAAAATTATAATCCATGGAGAAAGAGGAAGAAGGTGGTTATTGGTTGGTTTGATTCCTCAGATGTTGTCTAGTAAATACCATGAGAGTAAATAGGAGATAAAATGATGAAACTCACACCTCAAAAAAAGATCAAATAAAAGAAAAAAAAATCAAGGCAATTCAAACATATACTACAAGTGCATTTAAACTTAAGATCCTTTTTAGATCACTTTTGGCTTATGCCTTAGAAAGTGTGAAAAATAAATTTGGCTTACAGATCAGTTACTAAAGAGGAAATCTAAGGTTGGTTTAGGTTATGTTTAGGTGCTCAAGAGAGAAATATATATTGAACTTTAGTACATGGATTGGTATTGGGGCCTACCCCCTAACATCACACATCATAATAATAAGGGTGTTAGGTGCTTAGCTAAAATATATTGAATTTTAGAGTTTATACTCAACTAGAGAGCTGAGTTGGTTCTCCCCATGGTAATTACCTCCAAGTAGGATTGTCAAGAAAGGGTAAGGTTTACCGCTAGGTGATGAAATCCTAGTCAGGCCTTGTCTCATGTTTATTTTGATGTGTTGATTGATTATGTGGTTTGGAATAAGTGTGTCATATAAGAGTGAAATTTATGATTAATTACTTTGATTTTAAGTTGCTAAATGAACTAAAACAAGAAAGAAATCAATGTATGCAAAAGGTTTATTTTAAGACCAAAATAAATTTTAGATTTTATTAGATGAGCATAAAATAAAGGAAGAAAAGGGATTCTAGGTCCCACTAAGCATGCCAAAATGTGTCTCTTAATTTTCACTCATTTATTAAATTAGAATCAAGTAAGAAACTAGTAAAAGGAGTGTATAAAGTGATACCTAATGAAAGTGAATGCATGATATAAATGATGATGGGAACTCATTTTTGGCTTGGAAGGAATAACTTGTAGATAAGAAAGATACTAGTAAAGGAGTTGTTATCAAGATAGTTGAGTGGACTATCTAACATAAGCTAGATCTAAGAAGAATATGCTTACTAGGAGGCTATCAATCCACTATTTATAATAATTAAGTTGATATAGATGAAAAGAAAGAATACTTTCATTTAGTAACATGAAATTAAATTCATGCAAGAAGAAGAAAGTAAAATGCTTGTTCAAAGAAAATTATTAAAATATAAAAAGTGGGTCCAATAGTTATGCTAAGATAGTTGGGGCCAAGTTCAAAAAATTAAAGAAGTCTTTATGAATAGGTAAGAATACAAAAAACAAGGTTTGGTTGAGGTGGAGGGACTAAAAATAACTTGTTATTATTTTTGCCATAATGACTGTCGGTAGTTGGATGAATCATCGGTGGTTGGCTTGACCATCGATGGTTGGGTAATCATTGATGGTTGAGGTGACCATTAGTGGTTAAGATAACTATCAGTGATTGTCTGTGTGTTTCTAGAAATTCTAAAAATGGGAATTGAAAATTGGGTAGATAGTTAAGTGAGGGTTAAAATATGGGTTTGGTTAGAAACAAAAGGTTGGAAGATGAATTTGGTTAGGTTAGGGTAAAATGAAATGAAATGAAGAAACAAGTACAAAGCTACCTATGAATTGTTAAATAGTTAAAGCAATTTGGTGAAAGTGATAATAGTTTGGCCTTCAAAAGTGATTTAGATAAATTTTTGAGTCTCTATTGCTACTACTTTCTTCTTGAATGTAAATTGGATACCTGTGCAAGAAGATTTTATAGCCTGGATGCAGATTTGTTGATTTTTGGATCTTTTTCACTTCCTACTTCTCTCCTTTTATAGAATGAAGTTAATAATTATGTAGGAGGAAGTTGATAATTAGATAAGAGGATAAAGATTCCATTTACGATGCTTTAAAACTTATTAGCATCACAAAAGGGAAGTTGTTAAATTATGCCATGATTATCTTGTACATAGCTGGAAATGCCTTTAAAGTAGGTTTGATGACTTGACCATTGATGGTTAGGCTGATTGTCAATGGTCAAGGAGCTAGAGTGAAATATGTGAAAGTTAGTTAAAAGGTGGTGGATTAAAAGGTTCAGTTAAAGGTTTTAGGTTAGGGGTTTAATAGTTTTAAGTTAGGAAATGAGTTTGGTTAACTAGGTGGTCAACTAGACTCGAGGTCGAATGAGGGTCAAGGTGTTTTGACATCTAAAATTTTAATGTGAAATTTGTGAGTGTCTACATAGTGGCTGGTATTTTATCATCATATTGTGAATTCTGATCTTATTGCATTGTTATGAAGGTTTCCTCCTTGAAGTAACACAGTCATAATTATCAAGTATTCTTCTACATCAATTATTATTATTATGGATATGATTATTTTTATATTAATTTTGTGATATATTATTTCATAATTATGAAACATCCAACTAACTTCATACTAGAGTATTACATACATTAATACCAATGGTAATCACAATTTCCATAATTCCATATGAGCATCTACTTAAACAAGAGAAGTTTATATCCATATTCACAAACAACTAATTATCAAACCTACTAAGGTTAATCATGCCCAAAAAGGTAAGAAACATGTAATCCACTTTTCATAGGTGATCAATATTTGAGAGACCATTTCACCATAGATACATAATGATATCAATAGAGTCCTCATTTACACCTACACGGTCTAACCATTTGATAAGAGAAAATAAACATGTTAAAATTATATATGCACTAAAAAATCCATATAACACTAAATAATAGGTTATAAGAACCACTACTCCATATGTTACCTTTTCATAAACATAGAGTCCTATGAGACATACATAGAGTACCATAGATTCTATAGTTTTAGATATTACACATATGCATGCCCCTTAGAAATATAACCATTTTGATGAACCATATTTTGAGTTTGGAGCTTTCTATGATCATCCATTATATGAGATCATAGGTTTGACCTTTTTAATTTAAAAAAAAATCTAAAAAAATGAAATATTCCAAGAAAATACAAAAACATTCAAATAAATAAAAAATATAAACATTTATTTAATATACGCATGTTTAATATCTCCTTAGCATCTATGTTGTTTACTTTATGTTAGTAGATAACATATCATTTCATTTCTATATACACCAATGTTTCATGCTTACTGAGTGTGATAAAGGCACACACTAGACCCATGATACTTTCACTTGCAAATGTTGGAATTTTCCTCTTCACAAGTGGCATATTACATTGGGGGAATCATCTTCTTTCATCATGATTAACACATGTTATATTGTCTTATGTTAACTTTTACATTCCCATTTTGATATTATATATTAATAATTACACATGGCTATACTAATGTTTACATCTTACACCATGTACTTAAAATATTACATAACATTTTTTTCTAACACATATATGCAGGGACTAGTATGATATGCTTATCCTAGTTGTTTATACTTCATTTGTTCACATTTTCACTTCCTTGAGTGTAAATATTTATTAATATTACCTTTATTGTATAATATTTAAATATTTTCCTTACTTATATGTCCATGTGCCACTTATTTCTATTTATTTTTGTGTGAAAATTTAAATATGTCCTCCCTTAGAGTGTGCAACATTTGAATATGTCCCTTTTTGGTAGTCTCTTTATACACCTTTTTGTTTGACATTGAGTGATCTTGTGTCTGTGATTGATTGTCTATTGATATTGCATCATTACTTTATAGACATTAACATGATTTATATCATGCATCTTAGGGCTTGATGTGATCACATATTATGAGCTTCATTTATATATATACATAGACAAGCCACTTTTATATTCTTCATGGTTCATACACATATAATACAATTATTTTATCCTTTTAAGGTAAGGCGATTTCCATATTACATTACCCTCACCTCAAAAGGCGGGGGGGGGGGATATTAGTGGGGGCATGTCATAGAGACATGAATCCACATATACACAGTTGAATTTTTTTGATAAAATTTACATGATTTAGACATACTTTTGGGTCATAATATTATATATTTGGCACTGGTTTTATTGATTTGAGACAGTTTTTTTCAAATGTGTGACATATATTATAAATAATTATAGAGAAGAGGTTAAATTTGGATAGATACTTCAACTTGAGACACATTATAGTTGTATATGCCATGCAAGTGTACCTAGACTTATAGATACATATTCAAAACACTTTACCAAGAAACACCATTTTTACCAAGAAGCACTATTTTGAGGTTTTGATGTCTATAATAATTGGATATTTTGAGTAGTGAAGTTGACATTATACACCCAAAACTTTATTAACACCACTTACCTTTGTAGGTTGAGTTTTTATACTACTTGACTTGGATTTATTTTACTTTCAAATGAGTTGTGTGAATGAGATTTAGTGATTTCAATGGCCATGTCAAAATTGACCCTTTCACCAAATTAGGGGAATAATTACCCTCTAAATTTTATGTTTCAAGTATCCAAGGTTTATATTTGAACCTTTTTTAGCTTTAATGCTTCATAAGGAAGTATCTTTACCAAAGAAAATTACCAAGGGGCAACATGGTGGCATTGACACACATGTGTATGTTAGATTATTTATTCGATGATTAATTCACCATAGGAATTTTATTATTATTATTTTGTTATGTTTTTATACCCTAAGTTTATCCCAAGTCTATTTGTTTTGATTCCTTCTCATTTTCTAGGAAGTTTTTTATTCTATTATTTTGTCTATTTAATAGCCTTTTGTAATAATTCTTTGCTACCTAAATATATTATTATTTTCAAGATCTCATTTGGTATTAGAGAACATAAAATTTTGGAACCACAAAGGATGCAATGAGAAGCCTGATCTCTCAAGTCCTTGATCACACTGGTCATTAAATCTATTAAGTCATTGCACTAAAGGGAGAATTTGGAGTTGAGATGATAGGCAGAGGAATATCTAAAATAGGAAGTGAATAAGCCCAGGTACATAATTGCCATTCTATGGATTCTATCAAAGCAAGTAGTGAGTGATAAATTATATAGGTTGTCACTATGGATTTCAAGAATAACATAAGATATTATTGGGCTTACCAGCTCTAGTGGCTGAGGTCTCATTCAAGACCCTGAGAAGGAGCACATAAAATTAGGTCTATGCACAAGATTATAAAATAGTTGATGCCAAAGAGTGTTGGAAGTTGGAGATTGGAGTTTAAATGTTGGTGCTAATATTTTTTTGAGCTTCTAAATTCTTAGTTTTAAAAAAAGATCCAATAGCTCCATCCTATCATATGATTTGCTACCAATTTCTTAAAAAATATTGTCTAAACCTCTAAAAGTGCCTATTTATTACTCATAAATGCCTAAAAAAATCTTCTTTGTTGTAAATTATATCAAAACCAGCTTTTAATTAAAATCATGGTATTCTATAGGGGAGTGGTTTTGACTATAAATCAACACTTGAAAACCTTTAAATATTAGTTGTCTTTTCTAGACTTGATATGATGTATAGGTGGGTTGGTAAGAGTTATTTTTAGTAAAGTGGAGGTGGGAGGTTCAAATCCCCTCAAATATTTTTTAGAAGAAAAAGTAACTTTAGCATTTTTGCTAAATTTGATAACTCTACCAATTCTAGCCGTGACTAGCTAAATTTAGTTAGGAATGTATTATTTTTTTTTAAAAAAAGGGGGGAAAGGCAAAGTGAAAAAAAAATATTTTTTTGCTAAAAAGAGGCCAAAGAGCCAAAAATTAAAAAATAAATGAATTTTCATTTTATGAAAAGCATTATAATTTTGTTTTGTAAAATATTGTAATTATTTTACATATTACATAAAATCATGAGTTTTCAAAATCAACACATTATATAGTCATAGTTATGCGTCTGAATCACGTTTACAACTAATGCCATCATGCTTGAGTGACTGCATTCATAACACAACATAGATGAAACAATGACATCTGGGCATCATCCCTTTAAATCATTAGGGAGAAATAAGGTACATTTACTCATAGTCTTCCATTCATGTACCCATTCATTTCAATCAAAGGGCATAAATCCTGGCTGGTGGTATTTCCAAGTATATAGTGAAGTTACACGTGCATATGTGGAAATACATCTAAATAGGTGTTAGTGATTTAATGAACCCTTTTCGGTACTATCTAAGTACCATGTATCAATCTCTTTCATGTATGTTTATGCTTCTTTCATATACCATTGGGTATATATAAAGGGTGAGCTTATTCTACATACCAATGGGTGTACCAAAAGGGTACATATAAATAAAGGATTTGTATCCCAAAATGATGGTACAAAGAAAGGGATACCTTGATACCTAGAGTGATAAGGAACCAATCCATCACCTTTGGTCAGATTCTACATAATGGTCAAAAATGGGCCAAAATTCTTTCTACCAGACTCACATGGTGACAACTATGCCTCTTGTAAAACTAAAATCAGGACACATTTAGAATTTGAAGATATTTAACCTATTTTAAATGGTACTCTTAACTAACATGATACTAATTTTGATCATTAGAATAAGTCTAACAAATACAATCATAAGGCAAAATTGATAATCATGTTTAGAGTATTAGATGAGGTACAACCTCATACCTGTGAGGCCAAAATAGAAGAATATGCTTAGGATAAGCTCCAGATAGTTTGTGAGGCCAAAAATGAAGGAAACATTATTTATTTGGAGATTCAAATTCATTCCCTCAAATTGAAGTCTAGTAAAAAAGTGGAAGCTTTTCTATGCCATGTTGTAACCCTGAGGGATTCACTCCAAACATTGGGTGAAATAGTTTTAGATGCATCTCTTGTACCTATTATGCATAGAGCACTACCACCCTCCTATAAGATATTCATGACTAATTTGATAGTCACAGAATAGAAACCATTTTTTGACAAGTTGGTAAACATGTTGCAACAAGAATAGGCTATGCATATAAAAGAAGAAGAATCAATAAAACATGCTCTTAACTATAATAAATTGAAAGGTAATAAGAAAATTAAGTCTTATAAACAAAATTAAGGTTAAGAAAATCATTCATAGGGGGATTAAAAACAAATGTTTTTCCTTATATGTAGAAAAATAAGCCATGAAAGAATTGTTGGTATAAATCCTTTGCCTAGGGCTCTTCAAGAAACAAGAAGCCCAATCACCAAAAATCATCTCATCGATATAAAGGACAAGGAAAAAATAAAGGGAATTTGAAAAATAAATCCAATCATCAAGGCAACATTATTAAATAAGAAGACACCCACTTCAATGAGGACTTGTTATATGCTACATAGTCTCATGACAAATTAACATCACAATGTTCTATCTAGTATGATGACTCAGGTATAACTTGACATATGAGTGGAAGATGAGATTGGTTATATATAATGAATGAGATGTCCCTAAAAAATCATGTCTCTTTTGGTGATGACTGATCTTAATGAGTTTAAGGTATTGTTAATATTTCCTTACCATTTGGATGACATGATTACAAAATCTTAAATGTCCTATATGTCCCATGACTCACAAAGAATCTTCTATTAGTCAGTCAGCTACTTGCCCATAACCTCAAGGTTGAATTTGATTGTAAAATTGGAAAAAATATGTGTTTGATAAAAGATAAGTCAAAAAGCTCAAGAATTATTGCATGATCCTCAAGAATTGGCAAAATGTTCCAACTTGATTCTGTTTAGTCAAACAATCAAGCACTTGTAGCTCAAGATTTAGACTCAACAAATCTATGGCATCACAGATATGCTCATGTTAGTTTTGGATACCTCAATGCACTCAAAAATATGAACATGGTCTATGGAATTCCTAAGTTGAAAAAAAATATAGATCTCTTTACTAGTTGTATAATAAGGAAATAAAATTGGAAATCCTTTAGTCAAAGTTCCTCAAGAACATTTGGTAATCTTGATCGATTGCATATTGATCTATGTGGCCCCATGAGATCTAGTCACTATGGGTTTCAATATTTCATGCTCTTTGTTGATGAATACTCATGCAAGATGTGGGTATATTGTCTAAAGACCAAAGACCAAGCCTTTCATACTTTCAAATAATTCAAAGTAGTAGTGGAAACTAAAATTAGTAATAAAATCAAGGCTCTCCACTCAAATCAATGAGGAAAATTAACCAATAAATATTTTTTTACTTATTTGAAAGAACATGACATTTGTCAACAAATGACTCCACCATAAACTCCACAACATAATGATGTTGCAGAATGGCCAAACTATACTATCATAGAAATAATGCATAGCATGATTTAAGAATCAAGTTTGACATGCACATATTAGGTAGAAGTTATGAAAACAATAATTTAATTGTTGAACATGTCACCCACTAAAACTCTTCATAGTATGACTCCATATGAAGTGTGGATTGGGCATAAACCTTCCATTGCTCATCTTTAAGTTTTTAGATTTAAGGCTTATATGCATATTTCTAAAATAAGAGAAATAATTTGGATACCAGATTCATGCCTTATATATTCTTAGGGTATAATGAAGAGTCATTATCCTATAGACTGATGGATCCTAAAACAAAGAAAATCTCCATCAATAGGGATCTAGAGTTTGATGAGAAAAGTAAAAATAGTTTTCCTTCCACAAACTCACATAATTCAATAATTAGAACTATAAACAATTTAGAACGTCATAACCACACTAAAGGTGATAATGATGAAGAGGATGATTAGTTAGTTAATACATATCAAGCCACAAGAATAGTGAAACATATGCCTAAATGGTATACAAGTACATTAAGAGATGATAAACTAGATAAAGGTCTAGACACATCGACAAATGGACCAAGGACTCATAACATGACTCAAGATGAGGTTAATTAGGCCCTAATGAGTACAGTTGTAGAATTAGTATATCCCTCATCAGTTTAGGAAGCCCTAGAGTCTAAACCTTATAATGATGTCATAAATGTATAATATCAATCACTGATGAAACACAAAACATGGTAGCTTAAATATTTTCCACTAGGGAAGAAGCCAATTAGATGTAAATGGGTCTTCAAAACGAAATAAAAAGTAGATGGAAGTATAGACAAGAATAAGGATTAACTCATGGCTAAAGGATATGCATAAAAAGAAGGCATAGATTATGAGGAGACATTTTCTCCTATGACCAAGATCAAAATAATCTAAATGATATTTACTCTAGCTTCATAATTTGGATGGAAGATCCACCAAATGGATGTAAAAAGTTCCTTTCTCAATGGATATCTATAAGAAAAAGTTTACATAACACAACTAGAAGTTTTTGTCTCACTTGGTAATGAAGGAAAAGTATGTAAACTCATAAAATCTTTGTATGGTCTCAAATAGGATCCTTGAGCTAAGTACATAAAGATCAATGAACATCTCATCCAACATGGATTCCAAATGTGTCCTTATGATCCAAATATATACCTAAAATAATAAGGGGAGATATTGTAATTGTTGTAGTATATGTTGATGATCTATTCATCACTAGTAGTTCTATGAAGATGATAGATGCAACCAAGAAAGATCTTAATTGATCATTCGACATGGTAGACATTGGGATTCTAAAATATTATATTGGATTGAAAGTAAGGCAAAAGGAACACCACATATTTGTATCCTAAATGAAATATGCCAAGATAATGCTTGAGAAATTTAGGATGATGAATAGTAATCTAACTGTTACACCTATAGAAATAAGGTTTCAATTATTTCGTACAAATCCATCTCCATAAGTAAATATAAATCTCTATTGACAGTTGCTTGGGAATCTTATTTACTTAACATAATCTAGTCCAAACATCAATTATGTAGTTATCTATCTTTCATGGTTCATGTAGGAGCAAAAGATGTCTCACTAGAAAGAAACAAAGTGAATACTAAGATATATCAAGGGTAAAATGGACTTCAACCTGGAATATAAGAAGAATGATAATTTCTTATTGATAGGATATTCTAACTCAGATCATGTATGAAATATTGATGACAAAAAATCCACTTCTAGATATGTGTTCTTTTTATGATCTAGTTCTATTTCCTGGGGGAGCAAAAAATAGAACATTGTTTCTCAATCTTCTATTGAAGTAGAATATCATGCTGTAAGAGGAGATATATGTGAAGAGATATGATTACATTGTATATTGGAAGGATTAGGAGTACCACAAAAGACACCTACCATCCTTTAATATGACAATGAGGGTGTTATTAAACTTTTTTGCAATCCAGTCTTTCATAAATGCATACAACACATTAAGGTACAAGTTTATTTCATTTGTAAACATGTACAACAACAAAACATCCTACTCCTATATTACCCAACAAAATAAAAATATGTAAATGTCTTCACCAAGTCACTTACACATGACACATTTGAGGCATTTAGAGAATTTATCTCCTACTCACTTCACGTTATGCTGAATTAAGGGGGAGAATGTTAGATTATTTATTCAATGATTAATTCACCATAGGTATTTTATTTTTATTTTTTATATTTTTATACCTAAAGTCTATCTTGGGTCTATTCTTTCCTATTTTCTAGGAAGTTATTTATGCTATTATTTTGGCTATTTAATATCCCTCTGTAATAATTCTTTGCTAGCTGAATATATTATTATTTTCAAGCTCTCAGTGTACTCCTTCCTTTATCACTTTATTTTTCAAGCATTTTAATTATTTAATTTTAGATTATATGTACTGGTTTTTATTGTAACATGTTCTTGGTTTCATGTCAAATTTTTTTAACAAGGGTTTATTTAACCCTAAATTGATGATACAATGTAAATAGAGTTAAGAATAGAAAAATGAATAAGCACAAGGGTTATAAAATATATATATCAAGCCAATTAATTTATAAACTTAGATAAAATTATACTAAATTTAAATACTAAGATATATAAAAAAATAGAAAGTACAACCACTAATTGATATCAAAATAAATTAAAAAAAAGTATTTGTCTAGTTTACTATCTCCATGTAGATGTATATTAAAATATGATGGAAGTAGACTAGATCAGGATCTTAAAACATTCATCAGATCCTAACATTTTACATGTCATGGCCTCATACACTCATGTTAGATCTAGATAGTTGTTTCAATACAAGCATCTTATTGAGACATAGGTGTCTAATATAGAATGCTAATTAGATTTGGATATTGCCAACTAGATCCTTCTAGGTTTTTTTCACCTTTTTTTAAATGTATATGGATTGCAAACACAAGTTGTTGTTTCTATTTGTCAAATGATAAAACCCTAGATTCTTCACCCTTGGAGTGACTATGGAAAATATGGGTTAGTGCGTATATGGTGTTCAACTATCACAAGGAACCCTCTATCAATGGGCACTACCTACATAGCCACTACTCTGAATAGGGCCTCAAAAATATGTAGTTCTCCCCTATATGTTGGTTTGTGTGTGCATAATGGTGAAATATGTGATAAAAAAGTAAATATAATGACCTAGATTATAACATTTAAAATACGGTTCATGGGATGCTCCTTCATTACTTTAGACATGTAGATAGACTACTCCTATGATTCATATGGAAATAAGAATGAATATGGAATATTCAATCACTTGAATGGTCAATTGATAGTTATTTTACTTATATATATGTGAGAGGTATGAATTTTCTAGGTGAAAAATAAATGAAGGTTAATCTTGTACATATACTAATTCCTTTTGAAATCATATCACACTAAATCACTTAGGTTGACCACAAGGACATGTTACAGTCTAAACATTAGATGAATTTTGGGTACTAGAAACATAGTTAGAAAAGGTACACATGCATTTATGTAGGTGTTTGGATATGACACAAGTGTCTATAAAGTTATAAAAAAGGTACAAGTCTAAAACTATAAAAAAAGGATAATGACTAGGTTTAGACAATTTTTCACAACATGCAAGGCCTGCTCATCAGAATAAAATATGGCAAGACTAAGAGATAAAAATTTACCACAAAGAGATAATGGAAATGAGATTTTCCATAGTAAGAAGGTCTTAAAGATGAATGGTACAAATATGATAGGTATTTTAAAGTGTGTAAGACTAAAGTGATATATAATTAAAATTTAGTGTCTACATTCCCCCTTCTTTTAATCTAGTAATGAAATTACTAGTTTAAAGGAAAAAAATGTGTTCCTAGGTGTGTATAACACACCTTGCCTTTGTGTGAGCCCAAATTGAGTGTTTTTTTAGTGACTAACCTATAACCAAGAACACGATATAGTTTATAATCAATACATATATTTTAAAATTTAAAGCATTTAAAACATTTGAAAGTAAAGAAAGAAATTTTAGGAGTACACCTATGTGTTGATGCAACCATATTTCCTTTTCATAATTTGATTTTAAGAGATGATTCATTATGAAGCATTAGAGCTAAGATTATAATTTTTTTAAAAATATACAAATGCATAGATATATATAGATTGGATGAAAACATTCATTCAACCTTAGAAAAGAGGTGAGTTACCACATGACCATTGAGCTTATCTCAATCATGCAAATCCAACATACTTATAACTTGATTACTATGAGTGATCCAATCAAATGAAACTATATATCTAGTGAGGGTGGATGATTTAATCACTCCATATTATAAATATAGT